>JAOTQR010069494.1:0-13385 GCA_025774065.1 Solanum ossicruentum | reverse complement strand
ATTATCTATGATTATGCAAGTATGAAGTTAAGCCCTATTTTCAAGATTTTACCTCTTGTGAGCCATTCATGTTAAAGCAAGGATTCATGTATTATTGTTATAATCTCATGATTCAAGTTAGGCTCACCATTTGAGGTAAAGCATGTGTAAGAGCTGCTCATGTCATGTTTTCATGTTTCTTATAAGTTATTAAAGCTATGGTAATTCACTGTAATCCGTGGATTAGGCTTAGCACCGACGGATTGGATATCAGCGTGGACTATCTTCAAGGGTCCATACTTCTTTCCCTAAACTATGTGCCAACATAGGGTTATACGTTACCCTTGCTATACTAGTGGATCTATTTAGTGCACTTTTACATGAAATCCACCATGAAATGGGACAACTTACCATAAGTGGGGTTACTTCTCCGAAATGGGACAGGCTCCAATAAAGTGAAGTATGGTTTACCTTGGAAATTAGACCACCTATTTATCGATGAGGGGTAATCATCGGGATTACAAGTTGTAGCTCACTTGGTCTTACTCATATCGGTAAAGGTCTTTTCCCACATATGTATTATGCTCTATGCAAGTTGAATTATTTACAAACATGTTTTACATCAAGCATTTATCATGCATGTCATATTGAGATCTCACTTACCTATTGCCTATTACTATGCATTTTGACTATATTAGCTTATGTTTTTTGCATTGCATCCTACTTACTTAGTACATTCAAACATACTAACGCATACTCTATGCCTACATGATATCACCATATGGGGGTCGGAGCTCCTCTTGATCATCCTCCACGTGGCTAGTGAGATTCTTTAAAGACAAGCTTTGGTGAGTTCTCAAGTTCAAGGATACTATCTACTTTTCTTTCTATTTTAAAACTTCTTTGCATTAAATATTTGACATTATGAGGGTGAGCTCAGAATGTATCTTGGCCCACACTCCATTCCAAGTTGGAGGTGTATGTTGGATATTATAATGTTATTGTCCTATGACCCTAAATCTTATGCTTTGTTTATATTCAAGACCTCTCTTAGTGCCACTTCCCATTTTATATATCTCGTGTTGTTGTTTACTTTGCTTCCGTGACCAAGGATGTAAATTGATATGGTAAGAGGCTTATTTGGGTCCCTTTGAGTTCCCATTCGTCATACCATGTCTAGGCCCTAGGCTTGGATCATTATAATTCGAGTGCAAATTTATCTTTTTTGACTCCTATATTGGCTGTCAAGTTTGGTTTGAGTCTCAAAATTTTAAGGGAGCCCCTTTCAGTTTATACTCCAATGGGTGAATTTATTGTTGCTCATAGGGTTTATGGGGATTGTCCTGTTTTTGTGTTGCATAAAGTCTTTCTGTTTGATCTTGTAGATCTTGAGATGTTTGATTCAATGTAATTCTAGGGATGTATTGATTGCATGCATCATATGCCTCTAAAGATTGTAGAACCCAAAAGTTTAAATTCCAACTTCCGGATGAGCCCGTTCTTGAATGTTAGTGTACAAACTCCATTTTTAAAGGTCGGTTTATTTCCTACCTTAAGGCCCAGAAGATGATCTCCAAGGAGTGTATTTATTATATTGTAAGGGTCAAGGATGTCAAATCTAAGTCACCTACTCTCAAATCGGTTAAGATAGTGAATGAGTTTCCAAATGTGTTTCCCGAAGACTTGCCTGATATTCCTCCCGAATGGAAAGTAGACTTTTGCATAGATCTTCTTCCAAATACTCAACCAATATCTATAACTCCTTATCATATGATACCACTAAGTTGAAGGAATTGAAAGATCAATTGAAGAATTTATTGGGGTATGGCTTCATTAGGCCAAGTATATCTCCATGGGGTGGTCCGATGTTATTTGTAAGGAAGAAGGATGGATCTCTTCGGACCTGTAGGCAATTTGACTCCATTTAGGTTATCATTGACCAGATGACTAAGTCAGCTCATTTCCTACCAGTCAAGACTACATTTAGTGCCAAAGATTATGCAAGGTTAAACATCTAAGATTTGGTGAGGTTGTATGGTGTGCCTAGGTCTATCATATCGGATCGTGGTACCCAATATACTTCCCACTTTTGGAGGTCGTTTCAAAGGGTACTTGGTACTAAGGTTATGTTTAGCACCATCTTTCATTGTCAACCTAATGGACAAGCCTAGAGAATAATTCAAACCTTGGAGGATATATTGAGGGCTTATGTGTTGGAGTTCAAGGGTAATTGGGACGACCATCTTCCACTCATTGAGTTTGCTTATAATAATAGCTTTCATGCTAGTATTGTGTGAAACTATTTGAGGCTTTATATGGTAGGAGATGTAGGTCTCTGGTGGGGTGGTTTGAGTTGGGAGAGATAGCTTTGATTGGCCCGGATTTAGTGTTTGAGGCTATGGAGAAGATGAAGTTGATTAGAGAGAGGTTGAAGACCGCCCAAAGTCACCAAAAGTCCTATTCGAATGTTAGAAAGAGGGAATGTGGCTTATTGGTTGTAGTTGCCTCCAAATTTGAGCTCTATTCACCCAGTCTTCCATGTATCTATTTTGAGGAAGTTGGTTGGTGATCCTAGTACTATTATGCCCTAGGAGGGTGTCGAAGTGGAGGAGAACTTGTCTTACGAGGAAGTTCCGATTGAGATTTTGGATAGGCAAGTAAAGTGTCTTTGTAACAATGATGTGGCTTCGATTAAGGTGCTTTGGAGGAATCAGCATGTGAAGAGTGCTATATGGGAGGTGGAGTTGGACATGATGACATGATATCCCTATCTTTTCTGATATGTTCAGGCCTAAGGTATTAGGTTTCGTGACATGACATGATTACGCATGCATTAAAATGATTTTTATGGTGTTTTGAATGATTTAAATATGTTTCGATGTGAGTTTTAATGACTATATGATTTTCAAATGATGAATTATGCATTATACCTTGTGTTTGAAAGTTTCATGTTCAAAGTAAAGCCTCTCAAGCCTTGTTCTTGCACATTCGAGGATGAATGTTCCCGGGGAGGAGATGATGTAAGGACCCAGACTTGGTAAGACCTCATTAGAACTTAGAAATCTCGATTTTGAAATGTTTTGGACCAAAGTGACACTCCATAGGAGCCCACACGGTCCGTGTGAGGTCACATAGCCAGTGTGGAGCCCCCATAAGGCAAAGCTTGGCCTATGGAGGAGTGTTATCCCTTAGGAGTGGAGTTTTGAACTAAGCACACAACACTTATAACCTTATAGTGCGTGTGACACTTCACGGACCCTGTAGTGGGCCTTGGGTGGGCTAAGCCTGAAATTCCACTATCTTGGGACAAAGTATGGTGACACAACCCCTTACACGGCTCGAGAGGCCTCCCATATGGCTTTTCGGAGTGAAATGTTTATAAGACCTCGTAACTTGGTGGTGGGAAAATTTTCTAAGGGAGGTGGTACGGGCACCTACACAACCCGTGTATCTTTACATGGCTCATGTGGCCCTCTTGTGAGAATAATTTCGTTAAAAGTATTTTAAGTATGCGATAATCATTTTGGACTTTCGTCGAGCTTAATTTTTCTAAGTATTGGTTCATGGATGAGTATACGGTCCGTGTGATATGTCACAGACCGTATAGCCTCCCTTGAAGTGATGAGGTTCAATTTTTCAACTAGTTTCTAATGGAGTTTTCGTAATTATGGTTTATTTTAAGGGCCTCTTGTGACTTCCTATTATACCTAAAGACTTCGTAAAGACCTAAACTTCATTTCTATTATTCAAAATTCACTCCTCACATTTGAAATTCTCTCAAGTCACTTTCAAAGAACTCTTGTGGGTTTTAAGTATGGGAATCAAGGAGTGGCTCTTTCTTCACCAAATTTCTTCTTGAATCTTCTTCATTAGCTAAGGTATGTGTGTTTGATTCTTGGTCCCTTTCAACAAAGACGACCCAAACTCTTTTGAAGTGATTTTCATGGAATTTTAGCTTACTTTGAATATGGGTTTTCAATATTATGGTGTATTAAACTCAATTGATGTTTGGGTTATGTTTGTTTATTGATTTTAAGTTGATTTAACCGCTTACATGATGAAGTACATTGAAGTTATGAAGTTATGAAGATGTATGTCCCCTTCTAAAGCTTGATTTGTGCATGGGTAATTTATATTATGATTTAACTATGGATTTAATTATGTTTTCATTTGAATTTCATAATGTATTGTTGGTTTAAGTTCAAATTTCTATTGCCCATGCTATTTCCCATCTCATTCATGGCATATGCATACATGACTATGATATTTATGAAGTTTATGAAGTGGGTCAAGACCGAATTATATTTACATATCTGATTTTGACAAGATTGTGATTATGAAAAGAATGTGATCACATAAATGTCTATTCTTATTGCTTATTAAGCAAGTATGAGTGTTTACACCACTATGTCTAAGGAGCTAATCATATGCATGAAAAGTATTACATGAGAATGTTTGAGTTTTGACCTATTATGCATAATTATGGAGAATGTGATTTGGTCTTTAAGCCTAAGAATGCAGGTAAATGATTTAAAAGTCTTATGCCTCTTTTACAAGCATGTATACATATGTATCCTACTGGGATGATGACCTAACACTGAAGGATTGGAGTTGATTTGGACGATTCCCAAGGGTTCATACTCCTTTCCTTGAACTATGTGCCTAACATAGGTAAATGATTAATCCCTAAAGGGAAAGAATTTTAAGGATCTACCTTTGGCAAGTAGGTCACCTCTTATCCATTATGGGGAAGACAACGGGTTCCAAGGTGTAGCTTACTTGGTCTCATGTCAGTTACGATCCCATCCTTAATATATATGTATGGAGTGTTTTCGCATTCATGCATCAGGCTCCACATGGCATATTAATATACTACTCCCTTGTTATATGATTCTTTCTATATATATTCCATTGTCATCTGACTTTGAGTGTAGGTTTGATAAGTCATATGTATTGCATTCCCTCACACTTAGTACATTCAAGCATACTAACACATACTTTTTCCAACATGATCTAACCATGTGGACTAAGGAGTATGCTTATCCACCATACATCGTCTTTCTTGGACCTCAAGTTTTGCTTATTGTGGTAAGTCCTACTTTCAAAGGACAAACAACCAATTCCTCTACCTATGGTATTTTACTTAATTTTTACTTATTTTGAGGGTGAGCGTGGGGTATGTCTTGACCTCTATCCTATCTTATGATTAGAGGTATTGTTAGACATCTTGTAGACCTCTTTACATTTATGTGTTAAGTGTTGTATTTGGAGGATTATGGTATGGATATGTTTATGTCATTATGGTTTGGTGATGAGATTGTATGATGGATTCATGTTATGATGTGAAAGATCCTTAGCCCTGTAATGCCCATATAGAGTATATCATACATACCCGCCCCTTAGTCCTATGTTTTATGTACTATGTGAACTCATGTCTCTCCCTATCCCATATGGCATCCCTATAGCGCGAGTCCTACTTTTCCGTCCCTTAGAATTATGTGTTTACTATCTATATGTGCTTTAGAACTGATGATATGTGAATGGATGCTAAGAGGCTTGTTTGGGACTTTCGGGTTACCATTCACCATGTCACTCCTAGACCCCTAGGTTCAGGTCATGAAAAAAATCCCATTATTCAAGAAAAGACTAATTTCTGATAAATGCACTTCCTCTCTCTAGAATTGTGTCAAGTGCATTACTTAGGATCTCAATGTGTCAATGTGTACCAAAAGGTCCTTCTATTTTTATTTTATTCTCTACATAAAAATAACCTTAATTTGTGCATAAGTCGTCTTTTGTTAGTCAAGATCGGCCTTTGCCAAACACATTTGGTGATCTACCAAATCATTCGACAACAGTTAACTTCCATCACCTTTTTGGCGATTTTGTTTCTTTTGTCCAGTTTTGCTAAGTTATGTCCTTTGATGCATTTTTTTCCTTATTTCTAGTATCAAACATACAAATTGATTATTATATGAGGCAAAATAATACATTGACGACAACATTTTGTGAAATTAAAGACCTATATGAGTCTATGTAAGGACCTAGACTTTGTATGACCGTAATGGTCTTGGAAATATTGTTCGGGAAACTTTTGGACCAAGGTAACACCTTATGGAAGACTCCATGGGTCATGTGACCCTACACGGTCCGTGTGACCCCTCTATGGGACAGCTAAATCAGTTATACTCATTCATTACTACTCGTTCTTAGTCCAGCACTTAGCTTCTCATTCACTCGCTCAAATGCTTTTTGAATCCTCTTTTTGAGCTCTAATTTGAGGATTCCTGTGGAACTTTCAATCTCAAGCTAAATTCACTTTCAAGCCCTTAATCGAAGATTATTTATGAGGTTTAGCATCATCATGGATCTCCTTTATTAAGCCAAGTTCAATACGCTTTTCACATAAACCGGTAGAAAGGACAACTTTATATGGTCATATTTCTTAGCACAAAGAGAACTAGGTGTCCTACAACCTACCAAATTGAAGCTCTTTGAATTAGATTTCCAACACATCCAATTTTACCCAATTCTGAGTTTGGAGTAAAACATTATGCCCTTTTTCGTAGAACCTGTCTGGGCTAGGATAGTGTGCTTTCACGGACCATGAAGCCGCTCGTGGTAAGTTCCGATTAAAATTCAAGACCTCATTTTATTGAGGTATTTTTGATATTTTAGCCCATCCCAAGACTTTTTTAGACCTTTAAACCCTCACCCCACCCCCACCCCCTTACATTGCTAAACCTCTCCTACGCTAATTTTAATCCTTCATTCAAGACTAACACTTAGTTTCTAGAATCAAACTTCCAAAATTCTCTTCAAGTCTTATCTTCAAGATTCAAGATAGGATTCAATTGGGCCTTCATCTTCAAGCTAAATTCTTCCTAAGCAAGATATATGGGATTGATTCTTAGTCCCTTTCATCCAAGAAGACCTAAATCCCTTTTTTACTTGATCTGTGGAATTTAAGCTTACTTTAATTATGAATTTTGAAGATTATTATTTATTAAATTCAACTGAAGTATGGGTTATGTTTTATTGTTGATTTTAAATTGATTTTAGACCTAATATGTTGAATTACATAATTATTATGAAGATTTGAATATGCATTGTCCCTTTAAAGTTTGATTTAAGTATGGCTAATCTAAATTATGATTTGAATGTGGATTTTACTTATAAATTTACATGAATTTCATATTTTATTGTTAATTCTTGATTGAATCTATATTACTCATGGTACTCTCACATCATTCATGACATATGCATTCATGAGCATTGGACTTTTAGAAGATTATGAAGTGGGTTAAGCCCAATTATGTTTATGTATATGATTTTGATAAAAGCATGGTTATGATAAGAATGTGATCACATAAATGTCTATGACATGACTCTTTGAGCATTTTGGATCTTTATACCATTTCAATATATGTGAATAAGTTGTTCCTATGCATGAAAGTACAAAATGAAATATGATTTGGCTTTTGCGCCAAAACTTGTATTATTATCATATGATTTGGCTTTTAAGCCCTATTATGCATTAAAATGATTTGAAACGACTTGTGCCTCTTTTGAAAGTATATATATGTATAATTATTCTTGTGGGAAGTTGACTTAGCACCGATAAGATTGGAGGTGTCAGGGTTATCGCCAATGGTCCTCTTCCATTCTATTGAACTATATGCTAGCATACATATATGTATGTGGTAACCCTCACCGAAATGGGAGCCCCATAAGGTGCAATTACAAGACATCCATATCTGAGGCTCATCCCATTAGGTAAGGCATGACCCGTTAGAAGTATCTGAGGCTCATCCCGTTAGTTGATGCATGAACTGCTAGAAATATTGTGAAAATCCCATCCTAAATGGGAGGCCCTAAGGAAGGTTACTTCTATGAAATGCGAGGCCCGTAAGGAGAAGTACGGTTTACTTTGGCAAGTAAACCACCTCTTTTCCGGTGAGGGGATAACATTGGGATTCCAAGTAATAGCTCGCTTGGTCTTATATGTCGCTTGAGGTCTCATACCCACTATATATATGAACATTATTACATTTCACACATCGTGAATTTCATGGTATCTTGCTATATTACTCTTCATTGTTATATATTTCCTTCTAGATATGTGCCCTTGTCATCTAACATTAAATGCAGGTTTAATAAGTCATATGCGTTGTATACCCACATACTTAGTACATTCAAACATACTAATGCATACTTTTGCCTACATGATCGAACCATGTAGGGATCAGAGATTACCTTCATCCACTATTTCATGGCTAGATCGGATTTGAGAAAGTGATATGGTGAGTCCTATCCTCCAAGGACAAGCCACCATCTATCTACCTTATGTTGCTTCCATTTATGCTATTTACTTTGAGGCTGAGCCGGGGATATTTCTTGGCTCTTGTCCTATCTATGACCAGAGGCATTGTTGGATATCATGTAGACTCTCTACAGATATATATTATAGGTTAATCTTCGGAGATTATGATTATGTCTAGCTATTGGATATGGTTATTATGATTTGTTTGTGAGTATTATGATATGGATTCATGCTATGATGTGGAAATGTAAAAGATCCTAAGTCCCGTTTTGCTCCTATAGGATGAGTCATACTTACCCGCCCCTTAGTTCTTATGTGCTATGTATTATGTGAATACATGTTAATTTCTATCCCTATAACACTCCCATAACGTGAGTCCTACTTTCCCATCCCTTAGAACTATATGTTTACTATGTTTAATATGCTTTCAAACTGATGATATGAATATGGATACTTTGAGTCTTGTTTTGGGACTCTCAGGTACCCATTCTCCATGTCACTCCTAGACCCTAGGTCCGAGTTATGACAATCCAATATCTAGACTCATCAGCGAAATGCAGTGCAATGAAGAAAACTATAGATGTCAAAGTAAGCAATATGTATAACATAACAAGAAATAAGGGCACAAGAGATGATAGATGATTAGTGTATTTTAAAACATGATTTAAATAACATAAACATCACAAGAAATCATATTACAAATAAGGTTGTAGACTATGACTGAAATATAAGTCCATGCAAGCTAGAACCTAGAATCTAATATAACCCCATATGTTTGTGAGGGAGACTACTTGCCTGGTAGAACTTTGTCAGTACTTATAGATTCATTTATTTATCATTAGTACTTTTGTGGATCCACTAGCCTAACCTACAAGGGCTCATATGGTGGCACATAATTAATGAGGCAAGAGGTTGCTAGTAGGATTTCCTTACTGAACCCCACCTCATGTACTATTTAGTGCTAAGTCAAGTCCCATGGAATAATATTAAATGTAATCATATGCATATAACATTCATAAGCTTCAAAAACATAATTTCATGATAATATGAGTACCTCATAAAACGTTTGTGAACTATTCAAGTGAGAATTGTCCTTTTACTAGAAAGATCCATCATTTGGTGAGAATTATTCATTCACCATCATTTATATATTCATAAAGAAGCTTCCATAATCTCTTTCATACCTTTCATAAGCATTTACTTGAAACACATTATCATTAAAAACATACTTCATTTGGACATAGTGTAAACTAGGTGATTTCAATGCATTTAGATTTTATATCATGTGATGCAAGAGGATTACGCATAAATACCATGAAATTTATCATTCAGATGATTTGTAATATAATCCACCATGAACTTTCAAAACCCTAGGTAGCATGTGATGTTTCTTAACTTGGCTGCACAAAGGAAGCATTGGCAGTCATCATCAACATAATAACCCAACTTTAGATGTAGGGGTCGAATCCCATAGGAAACAATGTGTGGCAATTCAATAGAACAAGGACTTATGGCTAATAAATTCTGACTTAACAAGTAAATACCAAGCAAGAATTCTACCTAAATGGGGGGGGTGGAAGCAAAGCGAACAACTACTTCTAAGAAATAATTGGATAAGGATTGATCAAGCAAGGAAGCAAGGAAGCAAGAATAGAGGAAGTGGGAATTAATCAAAATTCAACCGATCCATCACACTTAGCATCAAATTAACATTATTCTTGTAATCACCTCTCAACTAGGATGAAGGTAATATTTCACAAGATCCAACTACATCCTCTTATGCGCGCCGCTCAAAGGAATGCTTGGCTTGAGCACCTCAAAGCAAAACTTTCAAAACCTTAGCAATTGAGTCCTTTTCAAGGCTCTCAACACTTAAACCCATGACTATCATGCAATGCTTAGCTTTAACTACACTTACTAAAGTAATAATTGAAGATCTAAGCTAGATTCAAGTTCGCGACCTCAAATCTAATTTATACATGAAGATATGCATGAATCCATAAACCAACTCAAACAATCAAAGCAATTTGGGAGAAGCCCAGTTGATTTTTCAAGTAAATCATCAACTAAGCATGAAATAAAGAGAAATAATGAGGCCCATATACTAATTAACATCCAAGATAAATTAAATCTACAAATTGAATATTCAAGAACAAGGAAAGAAAGAGTAAGTGAAAGATAAATACAAGTAAAGCCTACACTCTTCAATCCACTCAAGAATTTGTAGAAAACTTGCTCTAAATAGTCACCCTAAACTAAAATCTACACCAATGTGTGTTTTTCTTCTTCAAGAGTGTATGTCAATTCTCTTCTAGGTATTCAAAGTATCCTATATATTAAGAACAAGGGCTACGAGTGCGTGTATATGTGATTTTAGGACTAAAAATGGTGAATTTCTAGAACTACCCCGATATTAGATACTACAACATTCAGAAATCGCGGAGGTTGTGTTTCCTTATGCTCCACCTTCGCACCTAGGCCTAGCACTTTCATGTTTCTCCGCATTCCACAACTCCGTCGTCACATGCCTAAGGGCCGCATTTGCAGAGTGTAACTGCTGCCAGGTATCTTTTTGTATAGTTTTAGCTCCTTTTGGCTCCAATTCAGCTCTAACTTCAATTTTTCTCAGCAAAGCCAAATATAAACCATATGTACCTATAATATACACTATTCAAAGCATAATTGCCCCCAAGTTATAGGATTATCAACATAAAATCATAAGAAAATGAGTAAGAATTGAATGTAAATTATGCACTCATCAGCATGTCATAAAACATATTATAAACCATTATCTTTTCATAATATAACATAAATTCATAGCAAAGAACATTATATGGCAGTAAAAGCGTCATAATATATGCATTTGAAGAGATGTTGTAAAGCCCATAAAATTTTCCATAACATGAAACTAAGTAGATAAGTGAAAATACCTGGGCTTCATGGGTAGAAGAAACCCATGAATCAAACTCACCTACCTAGAGTGCAGAAACTTCATGAAATCCCAACAATGGAAGTCCTAGCTTGAAACCCTAATCTCATGCCTTCAAAAAAGCCTTGAGAGTAGAGAGTCTTCGGAGAATTTGAGTGAATTTTGAGTTTTAATAGAATGGGAGTGAAATGGTAGGGAATTGGGACCTATATGGGTAGATTTAGGCCTTCAATGACGTAGTTTAGGACTTAGGTCACAAGGAAAAGTTTAGTATACCAGTTACTAAAATTGTCAGAGAGAAGCCCCGACCCTAGTCTACGGGTCGTTGGTCAATCAATGACTCGTAGACAGGAGTTTCGTCCTGGTTACACTCTAAATTTCAAAAACTAGAACTGTGACCCTTAGTCTATGAATTCCCTTCTACAACCCTTAGTTCCATCTATGGGTCATAAACAGCCCCTTGTAGGTTCACCCAATACTTAAAAATTTTCACGTCTCATAACCTAAACCATAAAACCTATTTATGACTCTTCAACAAAACCACGGTCCGTACAAGGTCTTGCCCTGGTTACACCTCGCTTTACTTTAGGAACATCAAATTTGATGTTTCAATCTACGAGCCTCTGTCTACAGCCCATCGTTCCTTTCACGGGCCATAGATACTTTTAATGCATTGACCCCCAACTTTCAGAATTCTCTCAAGTACCTGCCCCATCCACGAGGCCTATCTATGATTCTGGATACTTAACCTCGTGTTGTAGATAGACTCCTACATGACTTGTAGCATAAATTGAACTTGCACTAGTCCCCCATAATTTGACCTTCTTCCTGGCAGGGTATTACAATAATATAGTCTCGTAGGCAAAATATAGCCCCTTTTTTTTTTATACAATGACATAGCTCTTGAAGTAGTCACATAGCTCTTTTAGCAATGTAAGTAGACCATAATCATTTTAGGTAACAACATAACTCCATAGCCAGACTGTAGGCCTCTAAAGCAATATTGTTGCCCTGTAAGCAAAATATAGATGTTTTAAGCAATAACATAGCCCCGTCAGTAGAGCATAGCCTTTTTAGACAATAATATAGCCTCGTAAGTAGAAAATACCCCTCATAGGCAATATATAGCCTTGTAGGAAGAACATAATCCTTTTAACCAATAAAATAACCTCGTAGAAAAAAATCACAGTATTCCAACTAACCACAATAATCCCAAGGGCAATAAAAATAATTCCATAGGCTAAATGCAAACAATTTATCTAGAAATTTATATGCATTTTCCAAACGTAAAACTACTCCTAACAAAATAAAAATCTCAGTAAGGGAGGATTATAATTTCCCAAGCATCCAACAACCAACAATCACGGGTACGAGTATGTCATGATAACAACAATCTTATTACATATCAAAAGAAGGAAGTATCATTGGCATATCTTTTTCAATGAATTAAAGTGGCCTATTAGCTTCTACTCAACCCCCACCCCTACCCTTTGATACTACAATAAGGCAGGATTAACATACAAGAATAGAAGGTACAATGATAATCTGACAATATATATAAATTTTTCTCGCAAATTACTATTTGTGGCTTATCGAAGCTAGAACTAATAAAATAAGGGTCTTACTTCAACCAACAACAAAAGTTGAGGGCATTTTTAGATCAAAAGGTGAAAGGATGATATTTTTGAACCATTTTCAATAGTTTAGGGGTACTTTTGAGTAAAAAATAGGTGGGGAATATTTTTAGACCAAAACGTAAAATTGTAGAAGCATGGTATTTTTGAACCATTCAATAGGTTAGCACTTTTGAAATGTGGCCCAAGAGCTTACATTTGTTGACAATTCTTGATTTGTCAACCATGGCATGCCAATTTGATCAATCTTGGCAACTCTCATTCATACTTGGCATCTTTGTATGTTCTTCAAAATTAGGCAAGTCAAAATGGTTGGTGGAAGGTTGGCCAACAACCTTTGCTTCTTGGTCAATTTTGGTAGAAAAATTACTCCTATATAAAGGAGTAATTCACTCTTCATAAAATATTGAGAAAACAAGAGTTAGAGAAAGCCTAAGAATTTTTGAGATACACATTGTGTATTTTGTGAGTGTTGTAATACTCCTTTTATTTTTATCACTCCACTCCACATATATCACTG
>JAOTQR010069483.1:0-13386 GCA_025774065.1 Solanum ossicruentum | reverse complement strand
GAAAAATGTTCAAATTCTAAAAATTAAAACCCCCCTCCCCCCACCATCATCATCACGACCACCACCAACTAACAAATTAAAATTTTATTTTTAAAAAATAAATTTAAATTTTGAAAATTTTTATTTTTATACTTCATGCCGCCCCTAACAACCCTCCCTCCCAAACACACACACAAAAAAAATAAAAAACCAAATTTTAAAAATTTTATTTTTTATTCCCCTACCCCCCCCTCCCCGCCCTTGACGTACACAAAAAATTTAAAATTTTATTTTTGAAATATATTTTAAATTTTTATAAATTTTGTTTTCTTACTCTGTTCCTACATTCGAACTCCCTATCCATCCCCCCTCCCCCCTCTTAAAAAAAAACAGAATCTAAAAATTGTTATTTTAAAAAATTAAATTATTTGAAAGTTAGGTTTTGAGTTGGGTTGGGTTAGATTTTGTTTCAAAAGTCGGTGCCAAGTCTAAATTTTAAAGTCGAATTTTAAGTCTGAAGTTGAGTTGGGTCTCGCATGAAGTGTTGAGGCGGGAACTTGAATCGACGTTGATTTTTATGTTAAAAAATATTTTTTTTACTCTCTAGCAAAAAATAAAAGATATTTTCTAAAATAAAATTTTCATTCACTAACCAAACAATAGAAAATATTTCTCATTTACCAATCAAACATGAGAAAATACTTTAGAAACCAACTTATTTTTCAAGAAAGTATTTTCCACGAAAATATTTTTCATGAAAAATATTTTCCTCCGTACCAAACACACCCTAAATTAAAAATTGAAAAATATGGAGTCTGTCACTTGAAGAACTCAGGATGAAGCTTCTACTCCATGAACAAAGGTTGCAACGCTTCAAGGATCTAGACTTTATTGTCACTCATCGAGCATTTGCTACTCAAAATGCGACCTCAAATTCCTCAAATGCCTTGGGTAATCAGTCTCCTTCTCAAGGAGGTCACGACATAGGTCGTTCTTCTTCCTATAGAGGTCAGGATCGTAGTGGTAGAGGTCGAGGATCCTCTGATCATAGTCAATAACATCAAGTTTCTTTTGGCAACCCTTTTAATCATGGTGGTTTTTCTGGACAATCACCATCATGTATTTGTAGCATCCCACCTGCTTCATATATTCTATCTTCTGTTAGTATACCTTCATCATCCATTGAAATTTTAGGTCCCCATATTCTCATCCTGTTTCTCATATTTGTGGCAATCCTGGTTACTCTGCTCTTCAGTGTAACCCTAAGTCTTTCGTTGCTATGTCAGTTGGTGAAACAAATGATGTTCCTTGGTATTTTGATTTCGTTGCTTCCGCTCATATAATTCATCTGAAAATAATTTAATGCATAAATCTTTTTATAATGGCTCCATTTTATATTGCTCCATTACCCACTTTTTCTCGTCCTTTGCATTTAAATTCTTTTCATGTTCCCTAACTCCACTACCATTTACTCTTTATCAAAAGACTGTGCAAGGATAATAATTATTTCGTTAATTTTGACTCATGTTCTATTGTCTTCAAGGACAAAGCCTTGGGTCAAACATTCCTTCAAGTTCCCAGTAAGGGTGACATATATCTCTATCTCCTTGGTCCAAATCATCTCATTCCCGGGCATTTGTTTCTTTTGTCATTCCGATGTCATATAGCATTGTCGGTTCGGACATAGTGGCACTCATATTTTAGCTAGTCTGAGGAAAAGTAATTCTAATAATTTGTGTAATTCTTTTTAGTAATAATTATTTTTCTTGTTATGTAGAAAAGTCTCGTTGTTTATCATTCAAGCTAGTGGAACATTGTAGTTCTTTTTCCCTGGACATTATTCATTTAGGTGTATGACAATCACTCGTTTTTATCAAATTTGGGCTTTATATATTATGTTATTCTTATTGATGACTTCTCTCGATTTACCTGGCTTTATCTAATGAAAAATTAATCAGAAATTTTTTCTCATTTTTGTGCTTTTCAAAAGCTAGCGGAAAATTTGTTTAGCACTAAAATAAATATTTTTCAAAGTGAAAGAGGAAGTAAGTTTGACAACAAGGACATGGTTTCACATTTTACTAATTTTACCAGTTCTTTTCGTAAGTCATGTCCAGACACTCCTCCACAAAATGGAATTGCTGAATGAAAACCTCGACATATCATTGAAATGGTACGCACTGTTATCGCAGACGCTATTCTCCTATTTTAATTTTGGGTTGATGTTGCATTTAATGTTGCCTTTAGCATTAATAGGTTATCTAAGACTGTTTTACAAGGTCTTTCTCCATTTGAGAAATTGTTTTATAAGCCTCTTAATTATAACTTTTGTCAAGGTTTTGGTCATGAGTGTTTTCCTAATTGTCTTCTCGGGTTTCGCATAAGCTTACACCTCATTCAGTTAGATGTGTCTTTCTTGGATATGCATTTGAATATAAGGGCTTTCATTGATTGGATCATAAATCTGGTCGTGCATTTGTCAATTGACATGTTATATTCCATGAAGTAGTTTTTTCATATTTTGAGTTATCTAATCTTCCCCCTAGTGTCTCTCCTCCATCATCTAGATCTAATCCTCTTGTTGTCATGTCGCCTCTAAATCATAGAATTCCATCAACACATCTTGAATCTTCTATGCCTGCTCTTCTTTCAGAAAATTCAATTTCTACAAGCTGTCAAATACCTATTGTAGACTCCAATTTAACTGTACCTAAAGTGAATCCTTACTAGTTACTCTGCACCCCTATTGTCTACTTCATTATCTGTTAATTCTTGTACTTTTTCATCTGCCATTCCCTCACATCTAATGCAAACTCGTTCTAAGTCTAGTATTTCTAAACCAACACAATATTTTTCCTTGAGTTCCAATATCCATGAGTAGGAACCTTCTAGATTTTCTCAAGCCATGAAAAACTCAAAGTGGCAACAAAGCAATGACAAATGAATTTAATGCCCTTTTGGAGAACAAGACATGAGTACTTGTTCCTTGTGTTCTAAACATGAACTTAGTTAGTTCTAAATGGATATATCACATAAACTATAATTTGGATGGGTCCATTGAGTGGTACAAAGCTCGTCTTGTAGCACAAAACTTTCATCAGAATCCTGACATCGATTATCATGAAACTTTAAGCCTCGTTATTTGTCCAATAACTGTGTCAATCATTCTTTCCCTTATTGTCTCCTTTTCTTGACAAATTCGTCAGTTGGATGTTAAAAATGCATTTTACATGGGGTCCTTACTGAGGAGGTCTACATGTAGCAGCCTCCAGGTTTTATTTATCCTAACTAACCTACTCATATTTGCAAGCTAAGCAAAGCCATCTATGGCTTGAAACAAGCTCCTCGGGTATGGTTTCATTGCTTTAGTACCTATCTTATTTGTCATGATTTTATTTGTAGCAAATTTGATAGTTCAATACATAGATATCGCTCTTCTTTTCATGTCCTTATTCTATTACTCTATGTCGATGATATCATTCTCACAGGTAGCTATAATGGTCTTCTTGATCAATTCACTTCTAGTTTATCTCATCAATTTACAATGAAGGATTTAGGTAATCTTCACTATTTTCTTGGTATTCAAGCAGTTCATTCATCTCAGGATCTTCACTTGTCTCAACAAAAGTACATATCTGATTTATTGCTTAAATTTCACATGCACACCTACAAACTTGTTCGTACTCCTCTTGCTTCTCTCACGTCTATCTCTCTAATGGACGGTGAATTACTTTTAGATCCTAGTGAATATAGGAGTATATATATATATAGTTGGTGCTCTTCAATATTTGACTATGACACGTCATGATATTGCCTATGATATAATTGTTGTCTCTCAATTTATGCATGCCCTTCGGACCACTCACATGCATTTTGTCGAGCATATTTTCAAGTATTTGCAGGATACTCTAACTTGTGGTCTAACTTTGCGCACCTCTTCACCGACCTCTATGGTTATTGCCTACTCCAACACTGATTGGGATGGTTGTCCTAATAGCCGCTATTCTACTTCAGGTTATGTTGTGTTCCTAGGATCTAATATTATCTCTTGGCATGCAAAGAAGCATCCAACAGTTTTCAAATCATCTACACAGACGAAGTACCGGGCTATTGTATACACGATTGCTGAGACTTGTTGTATTCATCACATAAAGCTTGGTCTCTTTTTTCGTGAATCAATTCATGTATTTTGTGATAACATCAGTTCCACTTACATGACCTATAATTCAGTTTTTCATGATCGCTCAAAACATATTTTTTTTTATTTTCATTTTGTTCGTGATAAGGTTGCACAAGGGGATTTTGTAATTCAATATGTTCAAATACAATTGCAGTTAGCTGATATCTTTACAAAAGGCCTACCTTCCTCTCGCTTTTGTTTTCCAGGAGACAATCTATCCGTGACTTCAACTTGTCTAGCCTGAGGGGTGTATTAACACATATAGAATAGGTAGAATCCTTTTAGACTTAAACTTTGTACTATAAGAGTCTTAGTTATATAACCTTGTACTCTAACCAAAGTCTTGGTTGACTTCATATATTGTAATATGCATATCATTGTATATAATATAAAAAGTCGTGTAGAGGTCATCTTGGGAGAATATTATTCTTCACAATCTGACAATTTCTATAAGTATTTTGTTGACATTAAAATTGGAAAAAATGTTAATGTGATTATCGTTGTGACAATTAAAAGTTGCATAAGTGTATTTTATCCTTGAACAGAGATTTTAGGTTTGGACCTTATGAATAGAGAGTGATTGTTAATAAAGAATATTTTATCTAAAAATAAAAAATAAAGAAATGGTATAAATATCGAATAAAGAAAAGACATGTTTTTATCTATTTTGCTAATAAGGCCTTAAAAACATCGTACCACTCTTAACCAATAAACTTCATCAACATCAATCAAAGGTACAAAACGCCACATGCTTATAAGCAAAGACATAAAATTTACAAAAAATATATATTATAAGTTAGAATTTCTTACATGATTTCTTCTTATTAAAAAAAGAGAAAAAGATTAAGCGGAGGGTTTTTTTTTTTAATTAGAAACAAAAATAAAGATTGAAGAGAGCAACAACAAATGACTAGGAAAAGAGCGACATATCAATGTAGTGAAAAATAAAGAATAATTTTGTGCTTAGAGTATTAACTTTTTATTCGAAGGAATTTTGAGGAAGATATACACTTAAAATTTGTTATTTTCAAACTATTTTTAACAAAGGGGAAATTAGTCATATTACAATTATTTTTATCAAAGAAAAATTATATTAAACGAATTGTTACAAAGAAATCAAAGGGAAGTAAGAATAATATTATTACAATAAACCACAAGAGAGGTCATCGTTAACCTAAGGAGAGGTTTCTAAAGTTATCTTGAAAAATAGTTTGATTACAAAATAAAACATTTGTGTACATTAGTGATGGTGGAAATGATTTTGCAATGGCAGTGGTAGTGGTGATATTGCTTTAATGGTAATTGTTGGTGCTAGTTCTGGTAATAGATGTGATGATAGAGGTGATTGATGTTGTAATTGACAGTATTGATAGTGATGGTAGAAATGGTAAAGTTGATTGATATTAATAGTTTATGGTATTGAAAGTGATGCCTAAAGAATATATAATCATTGACGATGTGTAGTTGATAGTCATTGATTGTGATGATAGTCATAATGATGAGGTTACTGACAATAGAAACTGATTATAATGATAGTAGTGGTTGTTAATTATAGTGGAGGTGTTGTGCAGTGGTCACTGTAGTAGTGATGGTGCTGACAAATCTACAGTAGTTGACGATGTGCTAATAGTAAATAGTGGTGCTAGCCATAATGGTAGAGATGATTGATAGTATAATTTTATTGCAGTGGTGATAGTAGTTGATAATTATAGTGGATGTGGTTGCGATGGTGACAGTGGTGGTAGTGGTAAAAGAATATGTGGTAGCTGACAATGTGTTGGTGGTAGTTGGTGATGATACTAATTGTGATAGTGGAGTTGATTGGTAGTAAGGATTGATATTGAGCGCAACATTTGATAATGTTGATGAAGGTGGTAGTAGTTACAACAATGGTAATGATAGTGAATATAACTATAATGATGGAGATGGTAATGTGGTAGGAATTGACAGTTGTGTTTTCATAGAGATGACGGTTGTGATGATAGTGATGATTGGTGGTTGACGATAGTAATAATGATTGAGAGTGGTAATGATGGGGAAGGGAAATGGGGAGGGGATTACAACGTGGGAATTGAACCCTCACCAGCAAGGTAGGAATTTAGGTAGTCAACCAATTGAACTACTAAGATTCCCCTTATATTAATTACATGCTTAAATCTTAATAAAAATAAATGTCCTTAATGATCCAAAAATTGAATCATTCATATTGAAACGTCCATTAGATGCAAAGAAATGGGATTTTAATTTTTGTGCTTTGTGTAGGAATAGGAACGGATCTAATTTATACATGATTAAAATTATTTTTTATGAGTACATAATAAATATTAGGCTCCTTTTAATTTTTTCATATATTTTTTTGTTTTTTATATTATCAATGTTTTTTTTAATTGAAATTTTATAAATAAAGGAAAATGGATGTTAGTGGATTGAGGGATGTGAAAGTCAATATATGTTAGTGTCTGATCCGAGTTGGAGGGTTTTGATCGCAAGGACTGCCAAAGACAGTGTTTTGACTCATTCAGTCAAAGATTGTTGGGGTTAAGCCTTCTTTTTAGGGCGTGGGAACAAAAAGCAAAAGCCACCAAAACTAAAGAGATCTTTTTTTTTTTTTCTCAAGAGAAGCAACAAATGTGCATAATGTCTTTTGCTTAATTAAATAGGCAGTTTGATATTCAACTTTTGATTCACCTACATACAAAAATCCTACTCACTAAATTTTATATAGATATTTAAACTATTCCAAGTTAATAAATTGTTCTTATTAAACATTTCCAAATTACTGCCAAGAGCTAGTAGACAAATTAAATGAATTGTTGATTAATAGTATTCATAGAAGAGTGCAGCAGATTACATTGGACAACGAGGATACAACGGAACATTGTTGGGAATTGAGGAAAAGCACGCACAACTAAATGACACTGTACTTTCTCGTTTTTTCCCATTTTAAAATCAGTGCGTATCGCCAATACAGAGAAAATTTTACGTGGTATTAGAGTCCAATGTGGACCTCTAGATTGAATAGTTGCGCCACATTTATATACTTTCTCCATTCACTTTTAGTTGTAAAATTTTAATTTAACACATTTATTAAGAAAATAATTATTGATATAGTATGTTTATCATTTTACCCTTATAAATTGATAGGGTCACTCACTATATTTTTCAAAGTCATCGACTCAATGACAATAAATTGAAAATATAGTAGGACAAAAAATATTTTCCTAATTCAATTTGTCAAAAATAAAAGTAAAAGTCAAAATCAAATTAGAAATTTTTTCACAACTAAAAATGAACAGAGAAAGTATTACTTAAATTTACGTATGTGCATATATCAAATCAAGTAGTGAAATATCCAATAAAAGATATTTGAATCTCATTGTGATGAATGAAATATTCCACATTAATAAATAAATAAAATTTTAAACTTTTTATAAGACTTAAACAATTCTCTACTTTTTGAGTTACCTCATAAAACTTAGTAGGATCCTAAATCAAATTTGATACACATTAATGACAAGCGATAAACATTATTTTATGGTATTGGGAGAGACAAAGTCCTAAAGGGGAGGAAAACGAATAACAAGAATAAGAAAAACCAAATTTATAACAAGTTATTGCTAGACTATCTACTTAACTAATTTCTCATTTGCTACATCCTTCTATCATACTCTCACTTTTCACCTTTTATTTTAAAAAGAAGTTGTTAACGTTCCCCTCACTGAAAAAAAAAGGTTTAAAACAAAATAAAATTAGATGAGTGTATCCGACATATCCAAACATGGAAAAATGTTATTCAGTGAGGTTCGAGAGGTCTACCGCCGCTATTGTCTCTGTTTTGCAATATTCCACTAAATTTAAAGACAAAAAATCATACTACTCCCCAAGAAAAGATAATTATTAGTTTTAGTTTTTTCCTCAATATTTTTCTCAAGATCTAAGTCTGTACATTAATTATTATTTAATATTACTTATTTCATTTTAAAATAAGTGAATTGTTGAATTTTTTTTTTATAATTCAAAATAAGCGAAACATTCAAAGTTCTAGACAATTGTTAAAAATTACTTTTGTTTGTACTCATCATTTAGATATTTTGGGTGATAATTTCAGGAGAGTTAATAGTTTATATTTTATGATTTTACTTTGAATTATTTATATTTTCAAAAATAGCTTGAGAATAATTAAAAAGGCAAAAGTGAAAAGTGATGATCAATTTGTGTCCTAATCTTTTTTTCCTAAATGGGTGTGCATTGTCTCAATAATTTACTCATTTTAAAATAAAAAAATATAATAAAATACTTGTATTAATGATTATTTTATAAAAATTGTGCAAAATCCAAAGTAGCAAATAAAATTGAATGGAGGGAGTAGTAAAATCATTGACATTTTTTTTATAGTCCAAAAGAAGTACTTCCTCCATCTCATGATATGTGGAACTCCTTCCTTTTTAGTTCATCCGAAAAAGAATGTTATCTTACTAAAATTAGAAACAATTTAACTTTGAAATTCTCCTTTTACCAGTAATGAAATTATTTTCATTCATACAAATATCTATGGATGATTTTAGATTACAAGTTTCAAAAGTCTTACTTTTTTTTAGGCTTAAAACATCAGCGACCCCTTAAAGTTGTTTGCATAATTCATTTAGATACTTCAACTAAGACTATTACTTATTGAACACTTTAAACTGTTAAAAAATTATTCCTGTTAGACGCTTTTTGATAATCAACAAAAAGTATAAGGAGAGTGTGATACACTCGTGCTGTGACATGGTAAAATGACCAATTAAAAATAACAGGTGACACTGAGCCTCCAAAATTATACAAAAACTAAATTTATGTTTAAAATTGTTTCAAATACATTTTCTATCAATTTTTTTGAAAAAAATAAGGAAAAATAAAAATGCCAACATTTATTCTACCGGGCCCCACCCCTACCAGCCTCTTCTTCTTCATCTTCTTCCCAAAATATATTATATTTCAAATCACATAATTCAATTTCTTTTCACATTACCTGAACATTCAATTTCTTTTGAAAAAAAAATATTTTTCACACTTAATCTGTCATAGAGAAAGATAAATAGAAAGAAAGAGTGAAGAAAAAAAGAGAGAAAGTTTGTTAACAGTTTTCTCATTTTTAGATCAATGACAAAAAGAAATTGATAACTTATAAATTAATGCTATCAAATTTTCAGATATCAATTTTGATAAATTTAGTGGTTACATTTAATTAAAGCTATAAAGGCATGACATAGATCAGAAAAAAGTGAAGATTTCCAAAATGTCTCATAGCCTCTCATTCATGGATGTGGCGCGCATCACACCTATGAACAAGACTCTACTATATGTGACATGAAGGACTCCCTAGATGCTTTCAAACCTTATACTCTAACACGATGAATGTGGAAATCAAAGGTGCCCCACATAAGACTCTTGTTCATATCATAAGCATAAATAAGTTAGTAAAGCATAATAAGAATTATAGCAAGCGAAAAATATACAAAATCCAAATCTCCCATTAAAGGGAGTTACATCGATTCGTCCATACATGCCTTTATATCATAGATCTTGGCGGGGTCTAGAACATGCTACTAGCTCATCCTCAAGATAAAGTGAAATCATAAAACTCAATATATAAAAAAACATGAATAAGGCTTATCCCCCAAACATGTAAACTCACCTACAATCTCCAAAATGATGTTCAACTCTGGCAACAAATATGCAGAATAGTCTCATCGTCGCCCGTCCCTAAATGGTTAGATTATGTAGGCAAGAGAATATGCGTTTGTACATCGAATGTACTAAGTATGTAGGTATGCATGCATCAAAGGGATATCATAACATAGTAACAATATGCATAATCATAGCAATAGAATAAGGACAATATATGTATGATGTATGCATGTTTGAAAGCATCTAAAACATTTCATTAGCCAGAATACATATATATGTGGTAATAGGACCATAATATACAGTAAGACCATGCGTACTATTACATGGAATCTTGATATTTCCTGATCTACACCGAAGAAAGAGTAGCCTACTTTTCAAGGTAGACTATACTTCACCCTATAGGCTCTACCCTTGCATGGTGAGTAACATGCATGCTTGTGGATCCACTAACATAATACTATATAGGCACATAACATAATCATATCATGACACATAGTTATGAGACTTAAGAATTTATATAAGGACCTTTAAGGATGATCCTCCTCATCTAAGTTCATTTGGTACGAAGTCAAATCCCATAGAATACATAACCATGCATGTACATAAATATCATCATAGTCACCAAAATCATACTTTAATGGCTTTCAAGTAAAATATTTCAAGTTGTAAAAATAGTCCATCTACATTCTTTCATATAGTGTGATACACTCCCGATCTTATCATCATATCATAGCTATTTAGAGTCTTAGGTCACCCTCTTTATCATCATCATCATAAAATACTTCCTTACGTAGAAATCATATTCATAAAATTTGACTTTATCATAGAAAATTATGGCAAAATATAGGTCCATAGATAATTGAAGCTAAAGTCATGACATTGGATGAATATCATATGGAATCAATGCAATTAAAATCGAATTGAATCATTAGAAAAGAGACCCATATCAATTCAACAAGCCCTAATCATCTTGTACTTGAAACAACTTGAAAATCATAAAATTTATGTAATTCATCATAATTCATCATAATTCATACATAATTAAGTAAATTAATCATATAATAATTAGAATCTAAGCTTTTGGAATCAAATCAAGAAAATCCCTGAAAAATCCACACTTAATCTTGACGAAAAAGTGACTAGAATTTGGGCTCCATGGATGAATCTAATCCATGAATGAACCCCTACATATCATAAATGAGAAACTTTAGAAATTAAAGTGAAAAGATATTGGAAACCTTGGACCAAGCTTGAATCCTTAAGATTTAATGGAGGCTTTGCTAGAGAGAGAAAAATTGAAATTTTGGGAGGTGAATTTTAGAGTGAATGAGTTAGAGTGAAATTAAGAATACGTTTTAATTAATCTGAGGTAGTTAAGTCAATTAAATGGGTTGAAACAACGTAGTTTAGGAGTCCAAAAAATTAAAAATAACAAAAAAGCCCTTCGTTAACTTTCTGTCGGTCTCATCTACAAAGGGCATCTACAAGTCATAGAATGAACTATAGCTCATCAAAACCCATGTTTTGTCCTATTGAAAATTGGTTGCTAAAACAATCTTTGAACCTCCATAGATGAGACCTCCTGTACGACTTATACTTCTTTAAATAGGTCGTGCTTGGTCTTCATAGTTTCTCTACATAATTGGAAAATAATTCATCTCACCGATCCATGCTATGACCCATATTATGGATCGTAAAATGGACAACGCTCCATAGAGTCCCTCGTACTTTGCATGGTCCAAATATTTGACTACTGGAATTTGGATCTTCGAACCACGAGCACATACTACAATCCATAGTTCCTTTTATGGATTGTAGATCCTACTCGTGCAAACTTTCCAGACTATGACTGTAGACTTAGAAACTTTTCCATCGCTCAGGGTCCAATCAATGACACATGTGTACGTCCTATGGATCAAACCACAAGCCCAGTCTTTACCACATGCAAGTGTTACAAGAGATCTTACAAAAATCTAATGTTTTAAGCATCAAAAGTACTGTATTTTCATAATGCATCATAAAGAAATGGAAATACCTGAAGCCTTGAAAAGATGAAGACAATGGGCACACATATTAGACTCTATCTCCCATGTCACCTCTCCAACTGGTTGATGTCTCTATTGAACATTCATTGAAACGATTTCTTTGATCCTAAACATTCGTACCTGCTTGTCTAGGATGGTTACTAGCTCTTCCTTGTATGTCAAGTTCAGATCTAACTTCACTGAGTTAAAAAACGATCATGTGAGACTCATCTAGTATGTATCAATGAAGCATAAAACTATGAAATATCGAATAAATAGATGATAAGCTATATGGAAAAACTGGTCTATAGGCTTGTTTCCCCACTCGACTTGAATTCTCAAAAGGACATATGAATCTAGGGCTGAGCTAGCCCCTTTTTCCAAACCCATGATATCCTTCATGGGTGGATCTTCGGCTATACACAGTCACCCTCAATGAACTCTATGGGTCGAACTCTTTTGTCTACATAACTTTTCTGTCGACTCTGGACTGTCAACAATCGACTCTAAATCAAATGCACTCGTTCCATATAATCTCAAGGAAAATCGGTATTCAAAGTGTCCACCACGACCAAGTCAAATTAACTGATGTATGACCTATATCTTCAACCATAAAATGCCTCAAATGGATCTATCTAAATGTTGGAGTGATAGTTGATGTTGTAGAAAACTCTATTAAAGGCTGCTGATCCCATCAAGAACTAAAATCAATCCCATATGCTTGAAGCATTTCTTCTAACACCTGAATATTTCTTTTGGATTGACTATTGATCTATGGGTGAAATGATTGTCACGCCCCAAAGTCCCGTTAGGGCGGACTGACACCCGTTGCCGATAAGGCCGGGGAGAACCAACCTGTAACTATGCGGTTTCTGTATATATTATAAGGAATTTCTACCTTTAACATGCCTTAAAGCAGATAAATAGTGATAACAGGCCAAAAGGAAATGCATATGACTAGGCCGTTGGGGCCACGGTGTCTAAAGTACGAGACATGACTTTACTTTTACTTTACATAGTCTAAAAAGCCTCTAAATAAAGAGAAACATCTGATAAAGGTTGGGACAGGCCCCGCCTCAACAAACTATGCAATAAAAACATGTAATCTTTCGACATATACAAGTCCCGAAGCAACCTGGAGCTTGGTGACCGTAGCTGAATATCCTGTACTCCTACTGGGGAGAGCTACTAACACCTCTACCTGCAACATGAAATGCAGGTCCCCCATAAGGGACGCTAGTATGAGATAATATACTGAGTATGTAAGGCAGGATAAACTGTATAATAAGTAACAACTCAGATAAAACCATGCATCTGTGGAAGATCAGGGGCCACCCTTATTTATATTGTGGAATCATGTACTTTATGTCCTTTATATAACTTTACCTTTACTGTAAAATCTGTACTGTAAAATCTGTGCATTGTTGTAAACAAGTGACCAACTGATCAGTGGTATAACTGTATCGGGATCGTCCCTATGCTAGGTTCTTCATGAACCCCCTCGGGCTACCACCCATAATACTGTATCGGGAT
>JAOTQR010069472.1:0-13386 GCA_025774065.1 Solanum ossicruentum | reverse complement strand
TACCCGCCAAATTCACTTGATTCCATACCCACGCATCATAAATTAGTTAAATTTAAAATATACCTCAGTCGCAACAACCTTTCCGAATGTGCAATTGACCTCCATTTAGCTAATTACGGGGTCTAACACCTTGCATCATCATCCTCAATTGACTCACAAACTCTTCTTCATTCCGAAAACGAATCATTATACCATTCACAGACTACTATACATTTATTAGAGTAGGGTTTAAAGATCATATTCATGAGATTCACAAACATAGCCGGGGCATAGGTCAAGCAAAAGACATTACCATAAATTCAAAATATTGGGAAGGATACCGAAGAAGCTCATTGACTACCAAAACTGACTCAATAACCCTAACCCTTACAAGATGATAATTGCACCATCAAAGATCAATTTGGGCCTATGACAAGAAATGAATCTACCCGTACTTACCACTCTACAACCTTCCCACTCAAGTGCGGACTTAGTTGAAAATTTGAAAATTAACTCTATAGGTTCTACAACCTTTATGCAATAATGGCATGGGGCAATCCTCCTATAGACTTTCTAGCCACAATAGACTCATTAATTGGAGGGGGGGTAGACATAAAAAAGGCTCTCATAACTATTCGGGACACAAACATGAAACTTATTAGCACAAAGGAATAATGAAAAAAATAGTGACTCCCAGAACTATCAAAGCATGCACAACAAAATCAAGGAAACCCTCAACATACCGGTAACATCATGGGGCACCTCATCCCCTCCTTGCAGAGTATAGAACCGATTATGTCTTGGAGTACCCCTTGATCAATATCACCATCTTTACCCTTGTTTTGAGCATATGGACAATCCAAAATTTTGTGGCCCATCTCACCACACCCAAAGCATGCACCCTCCTTCCAACATGTGCCACCATGATTCCTCCCATATTTTGGGTATCTAAGATGAGTCACCCCATCATCACCCCCTTGGAGACTTGGGTTAGGCGCTCCATCCTCAGCAACTCTCTTATTTGGAGCACTAGAGGATTCTTCTCCTTGAAAATCAATACCTTATTGAAACTGGTCACCCTCAAACCGAGCCCTTTTAGCCTCACCACTCCTTCTCTTTCTAAGCTCTTCCACTCCAATTGTTTGGCATAAATCATGAGATGGGACAAATTCGTATCACCTATCAACATGGCGGCACGACACTCCTCATTCACCAAGTCAGACAAATCCATCACAAATTTCTTTATCCTAGACCTTGGCTCGGCCACCAATTGTGGAGCATACTTGGAGAGTTTATTGAACTTGAGGGAATACTCCCTCACACTCATAGATCCTTGATTTAGATTCATAAATTCCATCATTTTGGCCTCCCAGAGCTCAAGATGGAAAAATCGATTGAGCCACCCCTTTGAGCTGGTAGTCCACCAACTCCGCTTTCTCCTCCGACCTAACTCCCATAATAGACAACACTTTATACATTTCACCAAGAAATTCTTGAGGATCCTCATCCACTTTAGATCCATGGAACTTTGGTGGGTTCATTATAGTAAACTCCTTCACCCTTGAGGCCGGATAAGGAGTATGAGGGGCTTGGAACCCTTGGTGAATTTGGTTGGTCATTGCATAAGCCAACATAGCAATGCCATTCTGGAGCTCAACTTCGGTAGCCCCTCAATCTTGAGGAGCATAAGGAGCGGCGTTAGCCGGTTGTCTCGCGGGTGCACGGGACCTCCTTAGTCTCCCTCATTGAAGTGGCATGATCTAGAAGAGCAAAGAACATTCGTTAGGGGGAAACAACTTACCTTACAACTAAGGCATGATAAAGACTATGAAGAAGTGAAACATTTCCTAAAACGTCTCACAGCCTCTCATTCATAATTGTGGCGCGCTTCACAACCATGAATAAGACTCTAATTGACGCGGTATGTTGGATTCTGAGGACCATTAACAACCTAGTTCTCTGATACCAAGTTTTTTACGACCCAAGCCTAGGGCCTAAACGTGACATGATGAATGGGAACCCGAAGGGACCCAAACAAGCCTCTTAGCAAATCAATTACACATCCTTGGTTGCGAAAGCAAAAAGAACAACATCGAGAGAGTATAAATATGGATAAAGGGACTAAGGGAAGTCTTTAATAGCATAAACATAGAAGAGTCAAAGCTCAAGCATAATTACTTCACTTGTCCAACAACACCTCTAAACATAAAACGGGCGAGGGACCAAGACACTTTCTGGGCTCTACCTTATAGAATCAAGAGTTCAATATAAAGAAATAACATAAGCAAGAGTAGCATAGCTAGTGTCCCTGAACTTGAGGACTCACCAAACCGTAACTTCAAGATGTCCAAACCTAACCAAATGGAGGATGATCATAAGCTTCGGTTCCTACATGGTAATATCATGTAGGCATAGAATATGCATTAGTACGTTTGAATGTATTTAATATGTAGGATGCAATGCAATAAGTGGTAGGTAACATAATCAAAATGCAAAAGCATAATCAAGAGATAGTGTAATGTGAATATGGCATGCATGATCAATGCTTGTAGTAAAACATGCTTAGTCATAATCAAGGAACGTAAACTCAATGTCGAATATAAGTATGCTCGAACCTTACACAAACATTCTTGAGAGGGACTACAAAACCACCCACTTACCTTACGGTACAACCTTTTCGGAGAGTGTTACCAATACCCCTACCTTACGACATAGTCTTTTTGGTAGGTAGTATAAGGTGTCCCTTACTTTATGATATAATCTTTTAGGTAGGAGGGACAAATCATTCTACCTTACGATATAATCTTTTCAGTGGAAATCATGAATTGTAACTTACGGCATGGCCTTTTCAGTAGGTGTTATAAGATATCCTCACCTAACGATATAATCTTTTCGATAGGAGCCATGAGTCATTCTACCTTACGGCATAGCCTTTTCGGAAGGCTTTATAGAATATCTATACCTTACGATATAATCTTTTTGGTAGGATTCATGAAAATAGCTCATCAAAGCATCACATTCAAGTTTCAAGAAAGAACATCTCTTTTTCCTAAGAACACAACAAGCATGGGAACCCAACAATTCATTTACAATATCACAAGTGCTTTACATGAATTAATACCTATATATACATTTCCTTAATCATCATAAAGTTACTTGATTCATAGGCCATGCAATAGATTATCAATAGCACAAGAACCATTAACTGGATATTTTATCAAACACTTGGTGGGTGTGTAATGCTAGTTCAAAATCATTCAATTCAGGAGTGAAATCATGTGAGAAAACTTAATGTAAATCAACCCATCAACACTAGGTAACACCCTCATGCAAGATACATTAAAACTCCTCATCAAACCTCATAATATATTACAGATTCATAACTCAAAACATGCTTAAACAGTCAACATTTTATGAAACCCCAACATAGTTCATAGTCAAATTCATAATAAGAAATACTCATTGAAAGATCAACTTGAAAACATGCAATTTACTTAAAAAAGAAAGGTTGGACATCATGGGTGAAAAGACCCAATGGTTGAAACCTACATATCTCAAATTTGAATATTTCCTTAATGAAGATTTGAATGAGAACTTGAAGCTTGAGTGAATTTCTTGAATCCGGAATGAGTCTGGGTCACTTGAATTTGGGTGAAATATTTGTCCAAGTATTAGAGAGGGTTTTGGGGAATGTCTTGAATTATATGGGGTTAAAAAATGACTAAGTATAGGTGTTTTTATGCATAGGAAGTTATAGGCCCAAGGCCTCAAAGCCTTGGACTTAAATAGAACTGGAAGCCAAAAATAATACTGGTCCGTGCCCTAGCCACGTTGCGCCAGGGGTGCGAACCCTCACTAGTTTCATAAATTTTCAAAAAAATGAAATTTTGCTACAGTTGCTCTAAAATCAGAATTATACCCATTTTCCACTCAATTTTGCCTCATGATCAGAATATGAAGTCAGATTTTTGACATCGTGCATGAATTTTGAGATATGAGGAAATTACGAATATGAGCATTTCCGAGGCACATTTTCGGGTACTTTTTGGGGCGTTTCAAATATCTTCTAAAATATATAGAAAAAATATATTGATATCACATAAATCAAGGATAAAAAAACTTATATTTGGCTCGTGCTAGCACGGGCTTTTGCCACGAGTTCTTTTATCAATTATTTCATTTTGGTTTAAGGAAAAAATATGAAATAAAAACAAGAGAAGAACTCTATGTAAAGTCAGTTCTATAGATGGTCAATTTTGATTTTATTGTCTTTATAAGAACCTATATATTTAAATTCATTTAACTAATTAATTAGCTGAGCAAAAATGATTGGAGTTATGGAAGTATTGTCACGACCCAAGCCTAGGGCCTAGATGTGACCGGCAAATGGGAAATCCGAAGGAACCCCAAACAAGCCTCATAGCATATCATCACATATTCTTGATTACGGAAGCAAGATAGTTCATCATAAGAAACATAAACAAGGGGAAATTGGGGATTATGGGAGAGAGAGACTTATACTTAAATAGCTTGAATAACATAAGTGTTACAAAGCTTAAGCATAATACATAACTTGTCCAACAATACCTCTAACATAGAACTTAGCAAGGGTCAAGACAAACAGCCGGGCTCACCCTCATAGTCAAAGTATACCGAAAAGGAAAGTTAGTCTTTAATACATAGAAAAAACCATAGATATTACCCTCGGGCGTGAGGACTCACCAACTAGCTTGAATGGAAGCCAATAGCCACGTGGAGGAGGATGATGACCAAATGGAGCTCTGATTCCTACATGGTAACATCATGTAGGCATAGAGTATACGTTATTATGTTTGATGCAATGCAAGAAGAGATAGGCAACATAATCGAAATGCATAAACATAGTCAATGGGTAGCATAGTAACCATATGACATGTATGAATGGTTCTTGAAGTAAAATCATGCTTACACAAATCATAATACATAAGTAAAAGGAGACCATCATCATAGACCAAGCAACTAGTGCTTAGAATCCAAGGTTTGGCACTCCCTTGGAGGGTGATCTAGGTATATACCCCTTAATTGGTAGATGAACCTCACACCCTTCATCAAGGTGGCCAAGGTATCAACCCCTCAACAATGGTTAATGGACGTCCCACCCTCCATTTAGGTGGCTAAGGTATCAACCCTTTGCCCGTTAATGGACATCCCACCCTTCATTTAGGTGGATAAGGTATCAACCCCTCAATAATGGTTAATGGACGTCCCACCCTCCATTTAGGTGGCTAAGGTATCAACCCCTTGCCAATTAATGGACATCCCACCCTCCATTTAGGTGGCTAAGGTATCAACCCCTTATTGGTTAATCGACATCACACCCTCCAATCAGGTGGTCAAGGTATCAACTCCTTATCGGTTAATGGACATCACACCCTCCAATTAAGTGGTCAAGATATCAACCCCTCAATAATGGTTGATGGACATCACACCTTCCACCAAGGCCGTCATCTTATAATAATATAGACACTCCTCAAAACATAACTCATATGAATATTCATTTCATCATAATAAAGTCATTCAACTCATAAGACATGCTTTCGACCTTCAATTCCTCAAGAAACCACATAGGGACATTTAATCAAACACTTAGATGATATGTGATGTTCATGTAAAACCATGCAATTCAAGAGTGAAATCATGCTAGGAAATTCAATGTAAAAGCTTCAATAGTTACTTAGTAACACCCTCAAGCAATAGACATCAAAACCCTTCACCAAACCTTTCAATAGATCTTAGATTCATAGCCCCAAACATAGAAATAGAGTTACAATTTCATAAACCCCAATATGGTGTGCAGTGATTTTCATAATTAATAAGACCCATGAATAAATCAACTTTAAATCATGCAATTTTTGAGTAAAGAGAGCTTGGGTATCATGGGTGGGAGGAACCCATGAAAGAAACCCACATACCTTAGCTTTAGAGATGAACTTGAGAAGATTGGAGATGGAGACTTGAGGCTTGAATGAAATCCTTAAGATTGGTTTTAAGTTTTGGGACTTGAATTTAGGGTGAAATATGAGTTTAAGTGTTTGAGAGGATATTGACTAAAGTTAAGGATGATATGAGAGTGAAATCAAACTAAGTATAGGTATTTTCTCATGTGGGAAGACTTAGCCCAAGACTTAAAAGTCTTGGACCGAACTAACAAAAAATGACCAGAATAAGGCACTGGCGCGTCTCATGGAGGACGCGCTTGAACGCTGTTTTGGGCTTACTTTTAAAATTCTGATTTTGGTACAGTCGCTCCAAAATCAGGGTTAGATCCTTTTTCCCCGAAATTTGACCCCCTAAACAAGAATATGAAGTCAGATTTGCAAATTAATGCACGGATTTTGAGATATATCTAAATTATGATTCCGGGCATTTTCGAGGCACATTATTGGGCACTTTTTTGGGGTCATTTCAATATCTACCCCTTGAAAACATTCGTCCCCGAATGTCAAAGAAATGTACAAGAGAAGAGTAATCATAAGGAGATCAGCCCCAACAAGAATGCAACAATACACTTTAAAACACCATTTTCAAAATCTTAACGTAAGTGTAAAATCATTATAAACCTGCCAACTTAAACATGGATGTAAATGAATGACATAGTGCTGAAACATAAGACTTGGAATCATAGAAATGGACTTGACGTGTTACCATAAGCTTGAATAGAATGAAAGAGATACGGATATTGCTTTTCCATGCTTGCCCCGGCTCCCCGAGAGACACATATGAATAGACGACTCCATCAAAAGGGCCTTGACGAATACCACATCAATATTAGTCAACTTCTTCACTCATCTATCCACACCTCCACCGGGACCTTCTCCTAAGTCAACTTATCCTCCACATCACCCACTATCTCAAAGGGTTCTATAGCACTAGAGCAACCAACACATCTCCTGAACCTAGACACATGAAGAACTGAACAAACCATCATCATATCCCTCGGCAAATCCCATCCATATGCAACCTTACCAACTTCCTCTATACTCTAAAAGGACTCACAACCATAACTCATTTGTCAATCTTAACCACACCTATTCTACTTGTTGCCATAAACCACCATCTCTCCCTTGGGACATAACCTCCACTCTACCATCTTTCCACCCAAAACTTCCAACTCTAACAAGGTGGATTCAAGGCCTTGCTTGAACTAGACCTCCTCAACCAAAGAGGATTGGAAACACCAATAACACTATACTGCCACTCTCAACTTCTTCAACCTAACTTCCAATCTAACCAACCGATGGACCCCACCAGTCTCCTCCTTGCCACCATTATCCACACACACTAGACTACTTAGAGCACCAACCACAACACTAGCCCTATCGGAGAAAATAATGCACACTCATACCATAACCTTAAGGAGCTCTAACCACCGCCCTGTTACTCACCATTCACACTAATCATATTTAACAAATAACCTCTCATTTCCAATACTTGCAACACAACCCCCAAATGATTCCTTGAACCGTGGCCCAAAGAATTGCAAAAGTTGGTTCTTGAAATGACTTAATACTAAATGTAACTCCATTTATGTTAGGCCAAGAAATTCATCACTTGCACTAACGCAATCTTTATATAGAAGAAATATCATATCATGTATTATTTTCAAGAAATCCAAAAGCCTTATTAAATGTTTAACATATTAATGGATTCCACATTTATCTCTATATTTAAAGTCAAAGGAATCAGTAATTGCACTTTTCATAAAAATTTACATTAATAAACTCAAAAGACAAAACTCCCCATTACACAGTAGTATAAAGACGGATCAGTTACAAATTTCTTTTTTTTTTTTTTACTTCTTTTTATATTTTCCATATTTGAGTCTAAAATGTCATATTGAAGAACCCAAAAAGGCATGATATTATATTAATATTATATTTAAAATCAGTTGTAAGCCTTTTCACCCTTCCCAATTTCTCCTATATATATTTCAATCCTATATTCATCACGTGCCTAATTTTATGGGCAGTAGAAGTTAAACTTAGCTAAGGAGGAGTAATGCTTTTGGTTTCTCTGTTTGATTTTGTTGAAAACTGGAAAACGATTTTTTCTCATAAAATCTTTATTTGTTGACTTGATGTCTATAATTATATATATGGTGGAAGTTGAACTTATGTAAAATAGATAATATTTTTATTTTCTTTTTATTTATCTATTAAAAATACTTTTACTTTATTGGATTTGTATATGATGATTTTAATTTTTCATTTGCAATATTCATTTATGTTTAGATTGGCTAATAAGTATGTACATAACTACGTATGTAAATCAAAGGTTATCTTTTCTTTGGTATGCACATAATTGTTCTTTACCGATATATAATTTTTGTTTTGGCAATTGAAGTAGTAACAATTATATTATTTTCTTTATCCTTCTAGCATATCCAAACAATTATCATAGTAGAATGTTGTATTTTTCATAAAGTACAAAAATATCTTACTGTGAATATTTAACAAATGATTCTATGTTTCATAATACAATTATATTTACACAAATTAATTATTATGCTTTTATAAAAAAAAATTTACATACGACAAAATTAATAATTTTGAATCAGCCAAAGATAACAAAAGATACATTTACATGTAATTGTGATTTATATATGTCAATTACATATTTCAAAAATTATTATTCCTTATAGCCAATAACTATATTTTTTTGTACCTGCACACCATGAAATTGATAATGATCTACTAATCATTCTAAGGAAGGCATATGTTGATAGAATTTCTCTACAATTTTTACAAAACACTATTCTACTTTGACATCAACTTCTTGATAAGTATGCAATTCTAAATTATGTGTTGTGACATATTTTTTTTAAACAAACTTTTATCAAGTTGAATACTTGACATGTTATAATAATCGCATATTTGAGGTCGTAGAGTATTTACTATTAAAATTCATTTGATAATGAAGTTTTGTATGATATGCCTTGCAATGACAATGAAATAAATAGAATATGTTTACCATCCTATATTGATCTAAACTTGTATTTTTCCCGCCTCAAATTCAGTGTTACACATCGCACACTTATTATAATATTTTTAAAATATTATAATTGATTAGTAGGGAATACACGTGCAATGCACGTGTTCGAAAACTAGTAAAAGAAAAAAGTATAACAAGATTGGTGCAAACAAAAAGTAGATTTCATTAACCATCAGGGTTGGTGTGGTGGTTCAGCACCTCACTCATTAAGCAAAAGGTTGGGGGTTTGATCCCCACCTCTAGTAAATGGAAAAAACTCGACTGTGAGGATACCTCGGGAAATCCAAAAAAAGAAGAAGGTAGATTTCATTGATTAACAACATCACTGTACTTTACATTATCGCATCAAAATAGCACAGATCAATCAATCAACAACTTTACATTATATTTCCCTGCTGTATTATTCCAGCTATTGTCAATACGCATAACTTTCTGCACGACAGCTTTCCATTCATTTGGTTCTGCATTAGAATTGACGACATCATAATCAATCAAACAATTAAATCGTTATCTCAAAACAGTGGCAGTTCCAGTAAAATTTCGTCTTTTGAGGTGAATGAGGGCCTATAATCAACCGGTATCTTTCAAGGAAATCACAAGGACAAGAGCCACAGGGATATTCAAGGATAAAACGGCTTACTTTCTTGATAATAAGAAAATGCACGGCCTAATGCACAGGTTAAGGACCCTTCATCAATTCCTTCAAAGACAAACCTATATGGAAAATATGTGAGCATTTCAAAATCACAGTTACAATGACAAACCAACAAATGAAAAAAGATCCATGGCCAATCAATTTTTTTTATAGAACAAAAAGAAAACATAAAAAATAAGGCTCTGACTGTGCTCATGTTCTTGCAAGATTCGCTATATAAAGCACACACAAGGTTGAAGTTCGGAACCCAGTTCATACTAGCATCAATTTTGAATACAAGAATAAGTGGGATTTCAAGAAGTTGATCAGTTACCCTTAGCAATTTCAGTGTGAGATTGATCATCCATGACAAAAACCGCGCCCGTGAGACCACCCGTCTTCCCAACTATGGGAACCTGAAACAGATACAAAAACGCCTTGTATTATTTCCTTTCTTAAGCTGGAATGAGTACATCCGACCCCCCCTTACCCCGCAATGGGCGGGAGCCTTTTGAGGCAATGGGGTAATGTTGTTGTTGTTAAGCTGGAATGAGTAGGCTTCTGGAAGCATAATTGGACAACCACCATTTTCTCCTTCTAGAAACACACGCAGCCCTAAATAAAACCTTTCTGACAAGTTCTTCTACCATACAATTATGGAAACTCAGAAGCAGAAAAAAAAAACAGATAACTTCCCAGTTTATCAACGTAAAATGTGAAACAAACTACTCTTAATAAGTAATCGTCGTACTTACAGCTCCATAACGCATTCCAATCATCTGTGCTAGCCTGCATGGCTCATACATTGAAGGCACTAAGACCATGTCTGCAGCAGCATATAGCATATGGGACAGCTCCTTGCTTCATGATTGGCACCATTTGTGATATTGTGATCACTCCGGCTAGAATTTCCATCATGCGTATACAGGTGATTCATATGAAAAAAGAATTGATATCTACAAATGATTCACGTGATTTTTACGTTCACTTTAATCAGATGAGTAAGAATTTCCATTGAAGCTCCTGATAAATCCATAAACATTACCACTAATATTTCTTGAAGGATAGGAATATTAGATAATCAATTGGTTTCAAATAATAGTTACTGTTGGGATAATGCAAACTCTTCCTCCCACATCGGTGGTGGAAAGTCAAAATGACCAACTTAAATAGGTTGAACCAATCCCATTAGTATGAGGCCTTTTGGGAGATGCCCAAAAACAGATCCGTGAAGGCTTGGCCCAAAGCGGACAATATCATACTAATGTGAGGTTGGAGTGCGGGCGCATGTGGTCTCTACAGTTACCTGCACATAAAAAGGATACGGATATTGGAGCCCTTGTTTTGCATGGTCATTCAAAAAGGTTAATAAACACAAGCAGATTATCGGACTCCTTCAGATAAAACACTTTGTTCTCTGAAATGTGTAAGAGGACTCCTTCAGATAAAACACTTTGTTCTCTGAAATGTGTAAGTAGTGATGAAACTCGTAAGCAGGATCGAATTACATCTGTTAACATATGAAATAATTAATCTCTTATTACTACTAGCTTATTCTGGAGGAAAATTTGGAAATATGCATTAATAAGCAATTAGTGCACTAAATTTTACTTTAACTTATTCTATTACTCTTGTTCTATCCTGTTCATTTTTCTTTTTCGTTTATGAATTGGCATTTCTTTTAGGTCAAAATCAAGCACTTTGGTCTGGAACCTGACATCTTAGTCATTAAACGATTCCATTCTAAAATCATAATAAAACACTGATAAAGAGAAGGAATACTAAAATGGTCATTATGAACTGTATTGTCAGTGGTGAATGCACCCATTTTATATCTCATGATGGAGAAAAGAACCTTCTGTACCAAATAAGCCAGCAGGAAGAATAGTTCAAGTCTAGAAATTGTGATTACCAGTTCTGCTAAACCTTCAAATTCTCTCTCAACTAGACCATCTGAAGCACTCCCCAAAACAACCATCTGTCCACCCTGAAACAAGGTCAGCATCACACTTCAATTACTATGGTCAAAACAACACCCTATCAGTTGGCCACAAGTGAGAAGACAATCCTATGAATAGCTGCAAAGTTGTATGGTGGTCTTTTTTGAGATAAGGTAAGTGTATTACAAATATCGCGCCAACAAGGTATTGTCAAAAGTATTTTCAAATTACCAAGTGCATCCTTGCTATCGTTAAAGGGGTTATATAGATTCTATCACTGCTTCAGCATCACCAACATTACACTGTTTGCCCCAAAAATAAAGTGAACAGTCATTTTATCTTCTGAACGGGCTCTCCTTTATCCCCAAAGAATCTAAGATCTCTCTCCCAGCAAACTGTCCACCATATGCATGTTGTCTGTAGGCAAGCTCTCCGTAAAATCTGCTTATAAAGAGTTCAACCTAACAAACATTCAGATTCGCTGTTGGCTCTGGAAGCTGATATGGAAAGTCAAAGTTCCACGCAGTGTGGCTAGCTTTATATGGCTTTGGACAAAAGAGGCAGTCTTGACACAGGACAATCTTATTGAAAGGTAATATTCCAATTATATTCCATATGCTACTTATGTGGAGAGGAGGCAAAAACAATCATCATCTCTTTCACACTGCAAGATGACAGATCATTTGTGGAAGATATTCATTAACCTGAAAGGAATTATGCTATATGGGCTATGCTAAGGGGAATGCTTGAAGCTATAACAAGTTGGAACAAATATGGTAGCTCATCCAGTCAGAAAGAGAGATAGAGGATTGTCCCAGGTTTTATTTGGACAATCTAGAAAGAGAGAAATCAAAGATACTTCAAGACAAACACAATACTAAATAGAAATTGAAGATGAAGTGTCTAGGTCCTATTTATTTTTGGTGTAAACAAGAGTACCTAGAAGATCTTGAATCTATTTTGATGTTTTGTTGGAAGTAATACCTCAAAAGCTGAAGATTATTTATATCTTAAAATATATCTTAAAAGTAGGATAAGTTCAAATAATGCAACTGAAAAGTTGTGCAGAATTAGAAGTCTGTTCCTAATTTTTTGGGCATTAGTTATTAGAGATAATTATAGCTGATTTTTCTCCTTTTATTTAGGTTTTTCAGTTATTATTTCATGTATTTATATGGGAGTCATTATTCTAATAAACATGCAACTTCACATCTCACATATGATAGCTTTTCTCTGCTATCTACAGCAGATCTGTTTTTCTTCCTCCTTCATATCTGTTTCATTCTGAATCCAACAAATTGGTATCAAAGCCTACTATCTTAAGGGACCTGTGAGAAGAGAGTGAACCATAAAAACCATACTTTGAACTATTATATTTAATAGTTTATAGAAAATGAATTCTGAAACAAGTTTCTTAACTCCACCTGTCTTCAATGGTGAGAATTATGAAGCTTGGGCAATTAGAATGACGGTTCATCTTGAAGCGTTAGATCTCTGGGAAGCAGTAGAAGAGAACTATGAAGTAGCTCCTCTTGGTGATAATCCAATAATGAATCAGATAAAAAATCACAGGGAAAATAAGACAAGGAAATCCAAAGCTAAAGCTTTCCTTTTCTCTGCAGTATCTCCTTCGATTCTTACCAGAATCATGCAAATGAATTCTGCTACAGAAATTTAGGACTATCTAAAAAGGAATACCAAGGAAATGAAAGGATGCAGAATATGTAGGTGATGAATCTGATTCGAGAGTTTGAAATGATGAGAATGAAAGAATCAGAAACTATAAAAGAGTATGCAGACCAA
>JAOTQR010069441.1:0-13387 GCA_025774065.1 Solanum ossicruentum | reverse complement strand
TGAGGTAGCCTTGAACATGTCTTGGCACCTTCTTATGAGTTGATAGAGGCTTCATAGACTGAGTTAGATAGAGAATAATGGAGTCTGTCTTACTTTCAGAGTCAATTTTGAAAAATTATTATTATTTATTTCAATTTAAATATTGAGTTATTTTAATACAAGATATAATTTACATCAGAATCTGCATGCCCACATAAGTACTTTCTTTTGTTTTATTAAATCTTCTGCTAATTGAATAAATGAATTGAGCCAAATGATTCGCTTAGAAACTAATAATATTTTCTAAGTGCCGGCCACGTCTGAAGTATAGACTCAGGGAGTGACATAATTCACCCACCATCTAAAAAGCAAAACAAAAAAAAAGAAAAAAAAAGGGAAGAAAGATCTAGTGGATGCCGAGAAAATAAGAAAAAAGGAAAAAGAAAAAAAAAGGAAAAGAAGGAGCTGATGTGGCAGAATAGCCAAAATGGCTTTATATGACACCTTTAATGGCCAAAAGGTCATTTTAATTAATAAAAAAAAGGTTTTAATTAGTCTGGGCGACAAAGGTTTAATACACATTTTAATTAAACCTTTGTTCACCAAATAACCGTTATTCACCTAAATATATTAAGCATTTGCTTTCAATTAATGCTTATTCACCTCAATAATACGAATACTAACAAAATAACACACATTAATACCATAATAACATTTAAAAACTAAGCCTTAGCATATAAATACCAAACATTAACCAAAAAAAATACACTAATCAACCAACTATGAAATTAATATTTCACCAAACAACCGTTAACTATTTTTGGTTTTTACAAATACCAAATATAATCAACAACTTACCATTATTTTTTAACTTATGATTAATATCAACACTAACAAAAATAATTAAATTTCTTCATATAAATATGAAGACCAAATTAACATCAATTAATACCAAAATAATACCAACTAACTAAATATCATCATAAACATACCAAAAAAAAAACATTGATAATCCAAATTCTATTATCAGATTGAACAATATTTACATCTTTGAATCTCTGGGTTGGACATAGTCCCAACCTCAGAGCTCTTCTTGCTTTGCCCCTCTACTAATGTTTTAGGGATAGTAATTAAGATTACTCATGTAACTACTCAATTTAGGATTAGTACTACTTTTACAGTGAATTTCTTGAACACATTGTCTTATGATTTGCTCTATGCTCCTGTTCTTCTTTTGGGAAATTCTTTGATTTCTTTCTTTCCAACCAAATAAATCACAAAAAGAAAAAAACTAAAAAAATAAATCAACCATACCATCGACAATTCACAATTTTTTTTATACCTATTTTCATATAGTACAACTAAAATACAAAAAATAATAATTCCAAATAGAAATCAAGTAACTATTTTTGGATCTTAGAAATACCAAATTATCATCATTTATTACCATCATTTATTCTCTTCTTTTTTTCTTTGTTTCGTTTTTCTTCTTGTTTTGGGGCTTTTCAAGACCATAAATAAATTCCTTTTCAGAATAGGATTAAATGCACATTAAATATCCGTTTTCTTTTTTAAAAAATAAACAATATAATATCTTAAGAGTTGACATGAATGTAAATAAAAACTTAAATCTGTAAATATTCTTGAGAATTGACATGATTGGTAATATAAGCTTTTAAAGTGTATATTCTTATAATTTTTTTCATAATTTTTTTCAATGACCTCTAGGTGTAATTATCCCAAAATAAATTTCCCTAAAAATGCGACCCCCCCTCCAAAAAAAAAAGGTCCTAAAATATTTTTTTTAAAGAAATTCTTTTTTTAATCAACAAGTCAATTTTTTTAACCTAGATGTCTATTATTATAAAATAGATTTTGTTTAGCTCGAATCACTTTAAAATTAGGACTCCTATTGCTAATTAATTAATGATAGCTGTTTCTCTCTATTTAAGTTTGATTCTTCCTAACCTACCATATGTAGGGAAACAAGTTAGGTATAAAAATTTCTAATCAATTAAATCTCGATATTGTTTATGATTTAAAGAGGAAAAATTGATTGTGATTTTTTGTAAGTTTTTTTTTCTTTTTTCTTTTTAAAAAGATTTTAGTATATATTTTAAGTTTTCAATAAATGAATTATGATATTTGCTTAATAGATAATTGCTAATTGAGAAGGTTTTTTTTAATGAAAATCTTGAAACACCATATAATTTAAGAGACAAATGTAGTTATGATTTGAGGCATGTTTTTTAAATTTTAGTATGTTTTATAGGTTTACAATCTTGATAGAATCTATGATTAGAGAAAAAAAATTTATTTGTGATTTGAAGTAAATTTTCTAAAATTTTAGTATAGACATAATACATAACTAAATATTTAACTTGGCTTCAAATCACAAGTTGGAACTCCAACTTTCAAAATAAACGAACATACACTCCAACTATCCCGTTTTTAATCATTTAAGCACAACTGTCCAGGAAACAAAATGTGTGATATACAACCTTAATGACTTGTATTTTATGTCCAATCCCATGATGCTATGTCATTAAAATTACTCCACTTATTTATATTTTTTTCTTAGAAAAGAAAAGTAAAATCACCTTTTCTTGATAGACAATTGCTGATTGTAGATTTTTTTGGTGAAATAATGATCGTATCTATGATTAGAAAGATAATTATCCTTCTTATTTGAGGTAAATTTTCTAAGATTTTGGTATGTGTTTTTATGTTTACAAATATAAATATTATATATTTTGATAGACATTGCTAATTGAGAAGTTTTACTTTGTAATTTTAGTATGTTCTTGAAGTTTAAATAACAAATTATCATGTATTCTTGATAAATAATTATTGATTGAAAATTTTCTACGATTTTTGTTCTTAATGACTCATATACAATTAATAATTTGAAATTGACTTATTTACAATTTTGAAAAGATTTTTTGGATTGTTGAATCCATCACAAGAAATTGTTTAGTCATTCTAATTCTATATGAATTCTCTTTTAAAATTAATTATATACAATTCTTTTAATTGTGAATAAAAATATATCACCATTAATTTTAATAATAGGCTCTATTCATTGCCTTTATTTTTTTCTCTACAGATATACAATTTGTTTTAACATCAATTGCTATTTTCTAATAATTTTGTTCTTTGAGATAAGTTTTATTGACTAATTCAAGATACATGTGCAAAGCACACACGTTAAAGTTTTTTCTTCAGTCAAAATCATTTTTTTTACTATTCATTACATTGTACATCAACATGTATTGTCCTACAAGTAATGAATTCAATGTCTTTTAGAGATTAGTTTTCATCAAAACTTCGTAAATTGTTGGATTAGAACGGATATGTCGTTTAGAAAAACTTTAATTATATTATGAAAGAGCTTGAATATATAAATTCTCTCATAAAATAAGTTCAATTAGATGAAAAATGAAGGAAATTGATCAATAGATTCATAATATGGTGAAGAGATAGACTTTTCTTATTTTCTAATAATTGTTACGTCACGCCTCTGATGGCACCCTAGATATGGCCAACACTCAGAGACTATTGCTAGTCCCCAATCTGAGTCTCAACAATCAAGTAAATAAAACGGGCTACTATGAAATACACTAGCTCAACACTATCTCAAATCAACAATTCGAGTCTAGTGTATGAAGCCTCTATCACTATTAATTGATGCCAATGGCAAACCCATGGCTACCTCAACTCAAAATAAAGGTAGTACAAAGTCTGACTCTAACAACTAGATGAAAGTAAAATGAGGATCCTTAGGAGTAAAGGAGGCTAACCAACTCAGCTGACTGTAATAGATCTTCAACGTAGCACCTGTAGACGATCTCTAGTACCTGTCTCTGCATCGTGAAATGATGCAGTCCAAATGGATGTTGATGTGTTGTCAAAATATAACACATTTAGTGCCTAAAATAACGGATTTTGTGTGTTCTCAATGCGATAAGGTTTTTATATGTTTGTGTTTATTTTTTTTTTTTGCAGAAAATACAGATTGGCCTGATTTTGAAAAAAGTTTAAGATTTTGTTGATTTTGAAGATCTATGAGACCCACTACGATTCGTAGCCCAAGCTACGAATCGTAGGGAATGATCATAGAAATTAACAGTTTCTAAAATCAAAATCTAAGAATTTGAAGTTTAGCCATACGAGCTCAGGGTACGGGTCGTAGTCCTCACTGCGACTCGTAGAAGGAGGCCTTGTAGCAATTAAAAATGTTGATTAAAATTGCACCAAGAAATGCAAGGGTGAACTACGAGAAGGCACTAGGAGTCATATACCAGACTACGACTCGTAGAGGTGGAGGGTAGCAGTGAAGTCCAAAATGTCAAGTGCTGACAACGAAAGCCCGATTATGGCTCGTAGGTCACCCTACAAGCCGTAGTATGAGCCATAGCAGTTGCCAACCTAAATTTTCTAGTTATTTTAAGGACCTTTGTAAATAGTATATGTTAGGGTTTTAGAAGGGTCCTCTACAGATTTTAGAGATTTTTAGAGAGAGAATCTCAAAGTTCTTAGAATATTATAGGTTTCAGAGTAAAAATGTAGGGTTTTACTTTGGAGACTCAATCTGGAGATTTGGAATCACTTGTAAATCAATTTCATCATTCAAGCTTATGATTCTAATTGCAAAAAGGTTTTCCTTGTTCTTCATTTTTGCTTGGGTAATAAATCTTCTATAAGTCTCTTTATTTCATTGTTGACTTGTGTGCCCAAGCCATGAGTGGCTAAACAAATAAATTGGGGTTATAGGAACCATGAGTAGCTAGCTTGCAAAATACAGATTATTTGCATTTCTTGAGTTGGGTATTTACATATATTATCTAATTTCCATCATTTTGCTTGTTTAACGATGGCCAACATTAAAGCTTGCCTAGTGTCATGATCCCGATTAAGGTAGTGATGAATAGAAAAAGGAAATGGATGATAGGGTTTAGTTGATGTGTTCTCGTCTAATCAACAAAACCTAGCTAAGAAGAGGTTGACTGGGACAATAGGTAACAGTTAGTTTGGCACACATGGTAACTGTCCAAGCGCCATAGTGAAATTCGACCTTCGCCTTTAGAAGAGGGTTGGAAGAACCTAAGCTACCGTTCTACATGCAATGTCCTAATTGAAGTTGTGTTCTCTGGAGTGTTTGAGTTAGTGAATCATGTGGAACACAATTTCCCAAGTTGCTCTCCAATTTGATTATATCTTTGCTTTTTTAGTATAGTTTTATTTTCTTACAAATCATTGCAACCTCCTCCCCCCCAATTATAGAGAATAGAGTTATTTAATGCTTGAAATGATTGTTGGTGAATCAAGGTAGCAAAACCCCATATTCCCTTGGAATTCAACCCTAACCTATGGTTAGGTTTTATATTTGACAACGATTGCTTTATCCTCCAAGTGAGAGGTACTGCTTGAGCGTGATTAGATGCTACTAATGAAATGTACGAGTATGTAAAATGGCTGAATAAAATAGATATAGGCAGATAAATACAGAATACCATCAACTCAGAAAATACTCAATCAGAATGTCAAATGTCTATCTAAAGCAAGAACAAAGAGTAGACAATGACTAATCTGTACCAATCCAACCTCATCCAATCAAATCAACTTAGAGTACTATCAGTGTGGGACCTATCTGGGAGTTTCTCTTATCCGACAATAATTGCTTATGAGCCAGTGATTGTACAACAATCTTGCTGATGTTGCCTTATCCGTTCCATATTTTCCCGGTAAAGAACGAATTGGATCCACAAGGGATCTAGTCTCTCAAGTCCTGTATTGTTTTCAAGGACTTTAACTCGAGAGGGAACCTCTGATATAATGATTCAATCCTCACTTACGCTTCTCGACTTAATTACTCAGTGTGAGTTGGATTTAGTTTACTTATTTTGGTACTCGATACTTCTCCTAAGACTCAATGCTCATAAGATCATCTATCTCAATCCGTCATCTCAATTAGTCTCATAGAGACTCTCATCATCTCATTAGCTTTATATCAATTGGCCTTCCAGCCTATCATATTAATCACTTCATCAACTCAATTCTCATTCAAAAGCTCAAGGCTTAGATCAATCATTAGGAAGAAGTCAATTAGATAAATCTGGAGTTCAATTATGAATACTCATGGGACCATCAAGTTTTATCAACCTATCACCATGCTCACATTATAATAACAATCAACATTCTCAAATCAATGCTCTAGACTCAATCCCTAGGTTCATACATGCATTTTTTTTACAAAGTAACATATAGGGCTTATGAAAATGACTCATGCAAGAACATTTATTCAGTAAGTCGAGTTTGTGATAATCATCAATATATGAAAATAAATATAATATATAATTTCAAAGACAACATTCAAGAAACATGCATGAAGACTCAATATACAAATAATCTTTCTATTATCATCAATAAGGACATATGGAAGGACAATTCCATATTTTAGTTTAGCCTTGCATACCTGGTATGGAGTTTTGACAAGCAAGCTCATAAGAATTCTGCTCAATCCTCTTGAATTCTTGCTCCTCCTCTCTTCTCTTTAGCCCTAGTCTTTGATAAAAGCCTAGAAAAACTTAGGAATGGGGATTAAAATCCTTTTTATGCTCAAAATAACTTATTTTGATCGCGTTTTAAGTTTAAGAGGAGTTGGGAAAAGTCTTGAATGCCCCTCACAAAAAACTAAAAAAACGTTTGCCTCAAAACACCTGGTATGTGTTGCGGACCCTAGTGAATTTCGAGATTTTTCGCTAAAATTTGTTCGTCCGAGCTTTATAGTCCCGTAGAAACTATTGGGATCACATCTAAGTGTAAATCCATGATAATTCCGCGACGTAGGCTTGTCACACTTATTTCGGAATTGCATTTCGCATAAAAAAATTATATTTTGATCTGGTTGCTTTAAAAATTAACCAAGACCAGTTTTCCAAATAATGTTTCATGCTTGTTGCATTTTCGGCCTCGAATTTGCCATCAGTGTTTGGGAAGATGCATTATGCGCACATCTCTCACTAGGGGTATTTTGATAATTTTACCGGGTGATACTTCATCTCCCCCTTGGAATCATTCATCCTCGAATGATGAGTTGCACGAATAACAATCAAGGCTCCTCTTAATACTCACTCAACCAATCGAACTCACAACTCATCAATCATCTAGACAATCGCTATTCAGACTCAAGAACAGACAAATCAACTCAGGAATAGACAAATTAATTCAAATCAAGAGTAACGACATTACCTTTAACATTCTCATCATCAGGGATGAATAGATGGGGGTATTTAGCTTTTATATCTTCCTCAGCTTCTCACGTGGCTTTCTTAAAGAATCGATTTCCCTACAAGACTTTGACTGAGGCAATCTCTTTGGTTCTTAACTTGCAGATCTGACGATCAAGGATTGAATTTGAATCTGTTCATAAGATAAGCTATCCTTTACCCCAATGCTCTCAATAGGTATTGCCAAGGCAGGATCTCCCACACATTTCTTCAACATCGAGACGTGAAATAGAGGGTGGATTATGTCGAGCTCAGAAGGTAACTCTAACTCATGAACAACCTTCCCAATCCTCTTCACAATCTGATAGGGACCAATATAGCGAGGACTTAACTTCTCCTTCTTCCCAAATCTCATAACACCTTCAAGGGTGACGCTTTTTCAAGTATACCCAATCATTTATCTCGAGCTCTGAGTCTCTTCTCCTCATCTTAGTGTAATATTTCTGGTGGCTTTGTGCAATCTTCAACCTTTCTTTAATAACCTTTACCTTCTCCATCTACAGATGGACAAGATTGGGTCCAATAAACTCGGATTTTCCAACCTCAAACCATCCAATTGGTGATCTAGATCTTCTCCCTCCATCTGAATGCTTGCATGATAACTATTGTTATATGAAAATTTGATCAATGGAAAGTGGTCATCCTAATTCTCTTTGAAGTCAAGGACATATGCTCTTAACATGTCTTCTAGTGTCTGAATCATACGTTCCACTTGTGCGACCGTCTGAGGATGAAAAGCAGTGCTTAAATTAACCTTGTACCCAATCATCTCTGAAAAGATATCCAAAATTGGGAGGTGAATTGAGCTTCTCTATCCGAGATGATAGACAAGGGAACTTTATGCAACCTTACAATCTCATGGATGTATAACATGGCATACTCTTCTGCAGTTTTAGTCGTTTTAACTACTAAGAAGTGAGCTGATTTGATCATCCTATCCACAATCTCCCATATTGAATCATGTTTCTTTCGAAACCTTGGTAGATCAGTAATGAAGTCCATGTTGATCATCTCCCACTTCCATTAAGGAATCCCAAAGTTTTGAGCCAATCCACATGACCTTTGGTGCTCAACATTAATTTGTTGGTAGTTCGGACACTTGGAATCAATCTTAGCAATATCCCTCTTCATTCCACTCTACTAGTAGACTTCCCTCACCTTCTATTTGTGGGCATCATCTTTCAATTGAAGTAGGATAGGATCTTGGTCTTGCTTTTTTTCACCTCTGCCACTAAAGATAAAGTAGACTCATTCTAAACATTGACTCCTCCCTCATCATTCTCTTCGAGCTGAACTCCCAATCGGGCCAATCTATGCACTTCCTTAGCCAACCCCTTCTTCCCTTCCTCAACATAGGTCGTACTACCTATTGACAATCTGCTAAGAGCATTATCAACAATGTTAGCTTTACCTAGGTAGTAGAGAATGCCCATGTCATAATCCGTGAGTAACTCTAACCATCTCCTCTGCCGTAAGTTGAGCTCTTTCTGATTGAAGACATACTGCTGGCTCTTGTGGTCAGTGAACACATCCACATACACTCCATATAAGTAGCGACATCAAATGTTAAGTGCAAACACTACAACTGCCAACTCACGATAATGGGTTGGATAATTCCTCTCGTGAACCTTAAGTTGTCTGGAAGCATAGGCTATCACTTTTCCCCTCTGCATCAACACACAACCCAATCCAACTCTAGACAGATCACAATATATCATGAAGTGTTCTGTCCTATCAGGTAAGGTTAAAACTGGTGTAGTAGTCAGTCGGGTTTTCAACTCTTGGAAGCTCTTCTCACATTCATTGGACCACTGAAATGTGACCTTTTTCTGAGTTAATTTAGTCAATGGCAAAGATAGGGAAGAGAATCCCTCAACAAATTTGCGGCATTAACCTTCTAACCCTAGGAAACCTCTTATTTTAGTTGAAGAGGTTGATCTAGGCCAATTCTTAATCGCTTCAATCTTTTGGGTGTCTACTCGAATATCATCACCCGAAACAATATGGCCCAGGAAAGCCACTAACTTGAGCCAAAATTCATTCTTGTAAAACTTTGCATACAACTCATGTTCTTTAAGAGTCTGGAGGACAATTTTGAGATTATTGACATGCTCCTCCTCATCTCCCGAATGCATCAAAATGTCGTCGATGAATACGATCACAAACCTATCAAGGTACTGTATGAACACTTTGTTCATCAAACCTATGAAGGCTGTAGGTGCATTCGTCAACCCAAGGGATATGACCAAGAACTCAAAATGGCCATATCTAGTCTTAAAGCATGTATATGGGATATCAGATTCCCTTACATTCAACTGATGGTAATCAGATTTGAGGTCTATCTTTAAGAAGCATGAGGCACCCTGAAGTTGGTCAAACAGGTCATCTATCCTGGGAAGAGGATATTTATTCTTTATCTTGACCTTGTTCAACTGCGTATAATCAATGCACATTCAGAGAGACCCATCTTTCTTTTGCACAAATGGGACAGGAGCACCCCAAAGAGAAACACTTGGCCTAATAAAGCCTTTCTCTAACAAATCTCTCTATTTCTCTTTCAGTTCTTTCAACTTAGCGGGGGCATCTTATAAGGTGGAATTGAGATAGGTTGGATATCAGGAAGAACATTAATCCTAAAGTCAATCTCCTTATCAGGAGGAACTCTAGGCAGATCCTCAGAAAGTACTTTAGGAAACTCATTGACAATCAGGACTGCCTCTAGAGTAAGAGACTCAACATCAGCCGTCTTAACTTACACGAGGTGATAGATACAACCTTTTAAGATTAGCTTTATGGCCCTAAGGTAGGAAATAAACTTACCCTAAGGTGTAACAAAATCACCTTTCCACTCTAAGACTAGTTTATTTAGGAATTGGAACTAATGGTTCGGGCTCTACAATTAATAGAGGCATAATAAGTGTGAAGCCAATCTATGCCAAGGATTACATCAAATTCAATCACCTTTAACTCGATTAAATCAACAAGAGTATCCTTATGATGGATGGACACTATATAATCTCTGTAGATTCTCTCAGCTAGAATAGACTCACCAATTGGAGTAGAAACATCAAAGGGTTCAAGAAGACTCTCAGCAGTTCTGTTAAATCTACTAGCCACATAAGGAGACACAAATGACAATGTGGCACTAGAATCTATCAAGACATAACAATTAAGAACAAAGACTCGAATCATACCCGTCATAACATCGGGGGAGTTCTCTTGATCTTGACGGCTACCCATGCGATACAAACAGTTTGTAGCTCCACTTGCACCTGATATAACATCTTTCTGAGCTCCTGTTGCTAGTGGGGCTAGTGCAGAAAATTGAACTTGGTCAACCCACTTGGGACAATCTCTTTGAAAGTGAAACAATTGGCTATTCTTCAAACATAAGTCACTCCCCTCATGATACCTTCCTAAGTGTAATCTTCCGCACTTAGCACATGATGGCTTACCTTGCGAATCTTGAGCCACACTATCCTGTGACTAAGACCTCTAGGCTCCAAAATTCTGAGACCTTTGATCATTCCTATTTCTAGGCACAAGTGCAGTAGCAGATAATGGTGCTGGCCCTGACTGAAACCTATTACCATTCTCACTCATTCTTTTCCCAACCTCATGGCTGGATGTCTTGGTCCTTTTATTTTTGTACTATTCCTTATCTTGCTGTCTCTCCTCACCATCTTGTTGTGCATAAGTCATCAACCTCTCGATGTCCATATCACTCACAAACATAGCTCCCCTTCCATCTTTCTTAGGCACTTTGTTGAGTCCATCAACATACAAACCCATTCTCCCCCTCATATCAACAACCATATCAGGAGCATAGTGGGGGATAGCTAGGTGAACTGAAGCCCATACTCTTACATAGTTATAGAGCCCTATTTTAGATTCAAGAACTCTCGTACCTTAGACTCCCTCAGTTCTTTCAGAAGGAAATGCCCCAAGAAGGATTCCTTGAACACTGCCTAAGTCAGCATTGGGGCTTTCTCTCCTCTACCCTTCTTCCACTAATTAAACCATAGTTTGGCAACACCCTTGAGTTAGTAGGTAGCTAATTCCACTCTATCAACATCAATCACATGCATCACCTAAAACACTTTCTGAAGCTCATCGATGTAGTTCTCAGGATCCTCATTGGGTGTAGACCCTATGAACTCAGGCGGGTTCATCCTCAAGAATTCACAAACTCTGGATGTGTCCTATGCATCTTGTCTAGCTGCTCCTTACCTCACAGCAGGTGTTGTGACCACCTGGGTTAGAGTTTTGATATCCTGGCGAAGGTCAGTATTAGAAATTTTAGCTTGTGGTGGCTGCTCAGCAGGGATGGCTGGACATATAGGTTCATCATGTCCTTGGGGGCTCAGATGGGTTAACATTCTGTCTAGCAAGATGCCTTCTACCTCTAACAGCTCTTTTTGGTGGCATGATCACAATTCTGCAAACACGCAACACATGAGTTAGAAAGGAGTTCTCATAGAGTTTCAACTCTATCACACAAATCAAAATGTGAAAGAAGTGTAAGCATACCTAATGTCCTATAGCTTGCAAGATATAAAGTGTGCACCCATAAACAAGAATCTACTACACACGACTTTATAGACTCCTTAAGACACTTGAACTCTGTGCTCTGATACCAAGTTTGTCACCCTAGAGAGGGTCTCCTAGACATGGTCGACACTCAAAGACTATTGCTAGTCCCCAAGTGAACCACTTGGTCTCATCACATTTATTCATCCAACATAACTAACTAATCAACAGAAGACTAAAAGATAATAAATAGTGGATAATCTGAGTCTCAACAATCATATCAATATAACTAGTTAGTATGAAAAAAACTAGCTCAACATAATCTCAAATCAACAACTCCACTCTAGTCTACGAATCCTCTATCACTATCAACTGGTGCCAATGACAGACCCATGACTACCTCAACTTAAAATAAAGCTAGTCTAAAATCTGACTCTAATAGCTAGATGAAAATAAAATAAGCATCCTTCAGAGTAAAGGAGGCTTACCAACTAATGCGCTGTCAAAATACAACACATTTGATGCTGAAAATATGGAATTTTATGTGTCCCTAATGCGACCTTTTATGAGTTTTATGTGTTTTTATGTTTATTTTGTAAAAAATATAGGTTGGCATGATTTTGGAAAAAGTTGCAAATTTTGTTGATTTTTGAAGGTCTATGAAACCCACTATTAGTTGTAGCCCAAGCCAGGAGTCGTAGGGGATGTCCTGGTAATTAATAGTTTCCAAAACCAAAATATAAGAATTTAAAGTTCAGCCATACGAGCTCAAGGTACGAGTCATAGTTCTTACTATACTCGTAGAAGGAGGCCTCATAGCAATTAATAATGTTGATTATGATTGGACCAAGAAATGAAAGAGTGGACTACGAAAAGGCACTAAGAGTCGTAGATCAGACTATGACTCATAGAGGTGGATCACAATAGTGAAGTCCAAAATGCCATGTACTGACCATGAAAGCCTGATTACAGCTCAAAGGTCACCTTATGAGTTATAGCTACGAGCCATAGCAGATGCCAACCAGATTTTCTAATTATTTTAAGGACTTTTTTGTAAATAGTATACATAGTATATGTCAGGATTTTAGGAGGAGCGTTTTTCATAATTCTTGATACTACACTCAGAATATTGCAGGGTTTTAGAGAGAAGTTTAAGGGTTTTTACTTTGAGACTCAAATTTGGGGATTTAGATTCACTTGTGGATTAATTTCATCATTCAAGCTTATGATTCTAATTTCTAAGAGTGTTTCTTTATTCTTTATTTTGCTTTTGGTAAGAAATCTTCCATGTCTTCTAATTTCATTGTTGATTTATGTGCCCAAGCCATGAGTGGCTAAATTGTTATGACCCATGCTTGGGGCCTTGACATGACACGACGAATGTGGAGCCCCAAGGGACCCCAAACAATCCTTTTAAAATATCATTACACATCATTGATTGCGGAAGCAATTAAACAACCTAATAAGAGAAGAAATGAGGAGAAAGGGCTAAAGGGATTCTTTCATAGCATAAGTGTCACAGCCCGACCCCGGGACCGTGACTAGTGCCGATTAGGCACTGTTATGAATACAAACCCACGCTACGACGT
>JAOTQR010069430.1:0-13387 GCA_025774065.1 Solanum ossicruentum | reverse complement strand
CCCCCCCCACCCCAACCCCCGGAACCAACCAATGCTTTTTTTTAAAAAAAAAACAATTGTTAAAGCTTTTAAAAAAAAATCTTACTTCATCTTCCTCCCTCCTTCCTCCCCCTCTTAAAATAATAATTTAAATATTATTTTAATTTTTTTAGAAAAAATAATTCTATGCTACCCATCTAATCTCCGCTTTTATTTTTTCTCATTTTTAGGAAATTATTTTTTATTTGCCTCAAGATTTTATTAAAATAAATCTTTTAATTACGTTATATTCGATACACAAGTAGAAAAAAATTCTAAAAATATGTGTACATATCTATTAAAAAATAAAAATAATTTAGGAACGGAGGATAAGATGGGTGTGATAGAATTTTATTTATTTAAAAAATAAAAATAATTTTAATTTTTTAAGAAGGAGTGGAGGAGGGGGTGAAGTTTGATTTTTTTAAAAAAATATTTTATAAAAGAGAATTTTAAAAAATAAAATGACTGGAATTGTTGATAGAGGGGGTACCGGGGGGTGAGAGTGGAGTAGGTGAAAAATATTTTAAATTTTATTTTTAAAAAATAATATTTTTTGTGAGAATATTAATACTTTAATCTTTAATTTTTAACTCATATTAATAGTTTATTTAATTTTTATCAAGGTGGAATATTTTATCCATGTGGCATGCCGTGTGCCATGTTTTTTTTCCAATAAAAGACAGAGTGTAATGCACACACTACTGAGGTGTGTTTCTCAAACTAATAAGTGATAGTTTAGGTATGAAACTCACACTTCCAATATTTTAGGTATAAAACTCGAAAACAAAGGATAGTTTATGTGTGTTTTTGACACTTGTCTCTATTTATAAATACTAGCTAAGCCTATTTTTGGGGCTTAAAACTATGAAACACTAACTACGGATTATGGACCCCTCTTATGGACCTGGGATGTATTGACCTTACCTTTGATCCCCTGTCAGTCTCATCTATAGTCCATAGAAGCTTCTACGGATCATAGAATTCATCCATAATCAAGTCAAAAGTTCATGCAAAATCAGTCTACGGCTCGTTGATGAGACCCTTGGCGTGGCCGGCACTTAAAGAACCATTGTTGATTTTCCCAAGAGAATCACTTGACCTCATTGTCACATCAATTCAACATTGGAAGAAATTACTCAAATAGAATAAAACATCATCAAGATAGATATAACTCTACTAACTTATAGTTTCAGATGAATAAGTTTGAAAATACAAATTACTCAACAAATCCTCTACTAAATGTCTATGAAGCCTCTAATCAATAATTTAGATGGTACCATGACAGGCCATGAATACCTTAAATCAAAGAAAGAAAGTACTAAGTCAAAACAGGAAATAGAAGAGCTCCTCCGAAAAGCAAGAAGGGCTCACTAACTCTAGAATGCACTGATCTAGCCCTCAATGATGCACAGGCTAAAGTCCTCTATCACCTGTAGCTGCATCATGAAAGGATGCAGGTCTAAATAGACGTTGGTACATGAAATATACAAGTATGTAAAATGGCTCGAGAAAATAAAGCTCAACTTACTCACCTCGATTCAAATAACTCATGCTCAGCTCAATAGATATGCAAGTTTAGAGTAAATCATGCTTTTAAAATAGACTTAGAAGAAATAAACTCAGTTCAAAATATCATGCTTAATGAATGTTTGCTTAGGAGTTTCTCTTAACCGACATACAATCCCACCACCTTTTGATTTCGTAATGCACAATGAAGGTGACGTCGTTGTCATACTCATCTTAAACTTACCAAGATAAAAGACGATTAACTCTCTCATGGATCCACAGTGAATGTCCATCATCTAGGACAAGAGACCTCAGAACATGCTGAACGACTATCTTACACTAGCAACGTAGTTCTGTGAGTTAGAGTGATATTTACCCGCTCCTAGTTTGGTGCTCGATACTCCTCCCTAGACTAAAAACATATTCAACTCATCAATCAACTCAATCCTCAATGCTTTGTCAATCAACTCAAATCTCAACCTCATTAGGTTATCCCATCTCAACTCATCTCAGTTTCTCATTAACTCAATCAATCAAGAAAGACAATCAGACTCAAACAGTCATTTGAACTCATCAATTAAACTCATTATGAAATGCAAGCAACATGCATCAATGGACATGCAATCATGATACTATATGCTCTTCATGTTCAATCGTGCTCAATTTACTTAACTCGGATAATCAAACTCAAATCTTAACTCAATCCATATATAAATTTTATAAAACCATTCAATAGAGGATTTATGATATCAAGTATAAAATATGTATGTCATGTTCATATCAGTGGTCATGAAATACAACAATTATCTCATATATCATCATAAGACCTCATGATAAATATAGGGATTCAATAATTAGATGATGAAATTTTCAAAACTTAACTCTTGATCAAATAGGTGAAAGGGACATGTGAACGAACATAGTTCCACACTTTAATAAGTCTTAGATACCTGGAAGCAGAAGGAACAATCAACCTCCAATTAATCTTCATGTTTAAATTAGAAACCCTTGTTCTTCTCTCCTCTAGTGCTCTCAAGAAATCCCTAAGGCAAAGGATAGTGAAAATGTTCTTAGGTTTCTGTTTTAGAATTTTAATTAACTCTAAAACAGCTAAGGATTGGGTTAAAAAGGTATAGGAATAGACAAAAATACTCCTCTTAAAAATTACCGACATGATCTACTAGACCCCGTCTACGGGTGGTAGAACATTCTACGGGCCGTAGACGATCTCTCATAGATAACGGATCCAGAAATCTGAGTTACTGAAATTTGGCATAGAGTCTACGAAATCCCTTCTACGGGCCGTAAATACTTGTACGTGTCGTCTGATAAGTAGTAACTCAAGATACTGAAAAATCGATTCTTGGATCACCAATTCACGAAATCAATCTACGAGCTATGGAATGTTTTACGAGCCGTATGTTATCTCGTAGAGGGGCATCAGACTTAGAAAATTTCACCAAGTCATCTAGGGATTTATGAGGCCTCTTCTACGGGACATAGATAACCCTCGTGGATTATCTTTCAGTAACTTTTCTCAGTCATTCTCTCAGTTTTCTCTATCCATCTACTCAGACTAGGTGGAAAAAATTAGGGAGGAGGGATGTTAAAAAAAAGGAGCAGTTTAATATCTCCAACATAATTTTACTAATTTTTTCTTTTAAAGTTTGTTATATTACATACTTTTATTAACAAAATATTTTATAGTCAAAACTTTTGTTAATTATTTACATAGTCTTAGACCGAAAGTGAATTCTAAATATAAAGAAATTTTTATCCAAAAGTGAATCTTGAAACTAAATAAATAAAAGATTAAATAATAAATTAAGAAAAATAATTAAAAGACGACTTTGTCTAAAGAAGAGTATTATAATGAAGGGCAAAAAGTTCAAACAACATTTCTAAGGGCCTTCACGCTTTTAATATATTATACATTCTTACTTCTTAAATATAAATTTTTAATTTTAGATAGTTAATTTTTATTTTTAAACTTTAACAACTTTATATTACACTTATGCAACCAAACAAAACACTTGTAATTATATTTGGCAAACAAACAGATCAAAGTAATTATTAAACTGATAATTACTAAGAGAATTTATGCCCTATAACATAACTTGTGTCACTAAACGTATATCTAGGGTCACTAAACTTATGACTTGACTCAATTTCTTTTGTTTTCATAATTTGTGTCACAACATTTATACTACAGGGCATAATTTGTGTCTTAATTCCTATTCTTAAGACATAATTTGTGTCACTAAACTTATACTTTAGGGCATAACTTGTACCACTCAACAAATGTTTTGCAATTGTTTTTTTTAAAAAATTTTTGGTCATGCAAGTTATTTCTATTTTTCGTTGTCAATGGCCTTTGATCTTTTTTTAAACTTAAAGCTCTAAATTGAAAATTAAAACCAATAATTTGGTCGGTCAAAAATTAAAAATCTCTAAGAAAAAATAGAGGCATTTGTGCGAATGATCCAAAAAAAATAAAAGTAAATTTCATAAAACACGCATATGTTAATACTACACAAAGCGATAGTTTTGAACATGACATGTTTTGTTGTAATTTTGTCTGGACATTGTATTCGAAGTTTAATTTGCTTGTATCTGGGGTGCACTGTCTCTCTTGCTCATCTCTCTCCTTCTCTCATTCCTCTTCTTCTTTGTATTGGTGTTTCACAGTTTCATATCGATGTTTATTCAATATCAATTTTTACGAATGTATCCACTAGAATATGAAAATATGTATTTGACTATATATGCATAAGATTATATAGATTTTTTCTGTGTATATGTATATCAAGTATTAAATTCACAATTATCAATGTGTCTATATCCAATATCAATTTTATGGATTGTACCGGTATCAATTTCTGTAATGACCCGTCAGGTCATTTTGAGAATCAGACCTATTGATTTTCTACAAGATTTATCTTGAAATATTTGAATGGTATTTTGGACTAATTAGTAACTATGACGATTTAATTTTTGGGTATATTTAGATAACTAGCTTACTTAGAAGACTAAATTGATAACTTATTAAATATTCTATACCACTTGGTATATAATTAGATTTTTTTAAAAAATAATAATAATAATAATAATAATAATATATATATATATATATATATATATATAGAAAAAGGGTTGCATTCAGCAGCCCTATTAAGAACACAAGGGACGAATAGAAGCAAAAGGGGCGATAACACTCTGCACGTGAGCGTCGACGTTGATATTCGAGTAAGATACTGCCTCGCAATCCTATAATTAATAAGGAGCAATAGTTGGCTAGGATGTATATATATTATAATGGAATCATTATTATATTGTTATGTAGGTAGAATTGGAAACATGAAATACACCTGTAAAGCAAATTGCAACGTTTCTCTTTCCCCTTTATTATATGTTAACTTATTATTTTAATAATTAATGATCAACCATTAGGATGAATAGATTAATACTGCATTTACTTGTGCCATTTTGTTTGGTGTTCTGTTGTTTTGATTATTTTATAATTACTTTGGTATGATTTAAGTATTAATATTGTAGTACGAGTAACTAAATATTAGGTATATTAAATTATATGAACACCATTAAAGTTGTGTTATTTGGAGGTTTTAAGACTTAATCCTAGTCTTGAAGTTTAGGAAATTGGCTATAGATAGATTTGAGTGTCTTTGGTTTGGAAATCTTATTGTGAATTCTTATTGGATTAGATCGTGGCGTTTTGGATCCTATTCAAAAGGGGAAGGCTCAAGTCCCGCAGTGAGTGTTCAATTATATAAGACAAGTGAATTTCTTAACCTTTGTTAAGTATATAAAATCTTGAACTTCTTGTGTGAGGTGTTGAGAATGATTTATGTAGGCTTTGATTGAAATTGTTTGAATTGGGAAATTATTCTATGGCGATATATGATTTGTTAATTAATGAGGGAGATTTATTATGTGTGAATTAGTGAGTATTTGTTATTGTTGTTGAAGTGATACTTACTTTTAGATGTGAATATTGTTAAGGTTGTGATGGTATTGAGATATATGAATTCGCATGGCATCTTGCATACCTTATTTCCATGAACATGATTACTGTGTATTTACTATGTGTATGCTAGATGATCCAAGGAAAGAAATGCAAAGCCGAAGGAAAATGGTTCCGGCTAATGAAAAAGAATGAGAAAGAAAGAGGTTACTATGATTCGAGGGACGTGTTGCGCGCCGCGACGGTTACTATAATTCGAGGGATGTGTTGCGCGCCGCGACGGATACATGGTCCATGTGTGGCCCCCGTGGATTCTGACTGAGGCATGTTTATGATCAGCAAATGTGTTTCATAGGACAGACATGCATCATTTTACGTGACATTGTATTGCATTGCATTACATCTCACGACATTCATTTTCATCCCATAATGCTCTGGCTATTATGATATATAAGATGCTATTGAGATTGGTTATTCATTATATCATTGACTTTTTTATATCTTTACATTACTAGTTTTGGTATTGATTTAATGACACTTGATGAATTAGAGACAACTTGATAAATTATAGAACCTTCCCCTACGACTTGAAAGTAGGATAAATAAGGATTAGACTATCATAGGCTTTGATTATAAAATTTTCGGATGGTGTAATTGTGAAGGTTATGAATTAGGTTGTAGTTGTGGGGGTTGGTTGGAGTGTTGGGGGTATCGGTTTTCTATATTACTTACTTTGTGTTTATTAGTTCACTTGCTGAGTATCGCGTGTTTGGTACTCACCCCTCTTGCTATAACATTTTTGTAGGTTACGAGCCCAGATCGTCGTGATACACCCTATTTTCCTTGTCCGTGGCTTTCTGCAGAGATTGTGTGAGGTAGCTGTTTGCCATCGCAACTGACTTCTTACTCTTGTTTATGATTTTGTTCTATTCCAGAGACAATATCATTTGATACTTGTATTTTCTTTCGAATCTGTTATAATACATTAGAAGCTTGTGGACGTGACCACCAAGTTTTTGGTGATTTCATTAAATTGAACTTTCATTTTGATTAATAATTCCGCATTTTAGTGTTATAGTTGGGGTGTACGCTGACTTGTCTTGGTGCGATAAGACGAGTGCCATCATGCCTAAATTTCGGGTCGTGTCAGTTGGTATCAGAGCTTAGGTTCATAGGTCTCACATGCATACAAGTTTAGTCTCAGTAGAGTCTCAAGGATAGGTATGGAGACGTCTGTATTTATCTTTGAGAAGCTATGGAGACTGTTAGGAAACTTCCATTTATTTATTCTCTCTTATCGTGTATATGTAGGTTCGTTGGTACTGAGTATGCCTGTGTTCTTTTGACAAATGGCAAGAACTAGAGCTACGATTTCCAATGGTAGAGGCAAGGAAGCTCCTGAGATAGTTGTAGAGGCCCCAGGTAGAGGTAGGGGTAGGGCTCGAGCTAGAGGTCGGGCTCATGGAGCAGCACCAGCGAGAGCTCATTCTCTTGGATCAGCACCAACGAGAGGTCGTGTTAGGGAGGTCTCTCCAGAGCCCACGACTGATCTTAGAGGGAACCAGGTTCCTTCAGAGCATGCAGCTACACCTTTGTTACAGAATACTTTATTGAGGGTGCTGAATGTACTTGAGGGCCTTGGTCCGAGCAGTAATACAGGAGGCACGCCGGGCGGTTCTCAAACCGAAGGAGGAGCTCAGACCCCAGATCAGCACTATGTTCCACTGGCCTATGATCTGATAGAGTAGCCACTAGTGGGTACTAGAGTTGAGATTGATCCCGCACCAGCTATTGAGGGTCGAGCTGCGCCTATGGCTACATTGACTGAGAGTGAGCAGCGCTGCTATGAGATATTTAGAAAGATGAACCCACCTCAATTTCAGGGCGGAAAGACTAAGGATGCTCATGAGTTTCTGACTACTTGCAAGGAGCTATTAGATACTGTTGGCTTAATTGAGACACATGGGGTTCGATATGTTACTCTTCAGCTTTGTGGGCTAGCCAGAGAATGGTGGAGGACATATTCAGCATCTTTGCCTGTGGGATCTCCCACTGTGTCTTGGGAGATGTTCTCTGATGCTTTTTACGATAGATTTGTCCCTTGGAGTGTAAGGGAGGAGAGTCGATTGAGATTTGAGAGCCTAAGGCAGGATGGCTTATCAGTCACTGAGTATGGCACCCATTTTTGTCATATATCTAGACATGTTACAGCTATTATTCCAAACGAGGCAGAGAGAGTTCGTAGGTTTGTGAGAGGATTGACATATATATTCGACAAGCAGTATTTAGAGCATCTAGAGATGGGGCCTCTTTCCAGTCTGTGGTGAGTGCTGCTAAGGAGGCAGAGTTGATGGAGAGAGAAGAGTTTGGCGACCTTAAGATGTCCCGTGCATCCGGTTAGTTTTCTGGTACCTCATCTGGGGGTAAAGCGTTCTATAGAGGGGGTAGCTCATCCCAGCACTTCGGACCCGTTCATCCATCATTATCGGCTTCAGAGAGTGGTCAGAGACATCATGGGTCTACAGGGCAAGACAACTATGGTAATTCGTCAGGATCCGCACATCAATTCCAGAGTTAGAGGTTTTGTTATGGTTGTGGAGATCCTAATCACTTGATGCGACAGTATCCCTTATTGGGGGGACAAGGTGGGCCTCATCCCAGATCTTCAGTTCAAACTAGACCACTAGCACCACCACCAAACAGTGGGCGAGGCAGCGCTCAGACAGATAGAGGTGTCCGCATTCCGAGTAGAGAAGCGGGTGGCTTCATAGTACCGCAGAGTGGGGGTAGAGGCATTGCTCAGACAGGCAATGGTAGGGGACCAGATTGTTATGCATTTCCGGGGAGGCCCGAGGCAGAGACTTCTGATGCAGTCATCACAGGTATTATTCTGGTTTGTCATCGATCTACGTCTGTATTGTTTGATCCTGGATCTGCCTACTCCTATGTGTCATCCTACTTTTCATGTGGATTCGACTTGCTATGTGATTGTATACCTGTACCCATTCATGTTTCCACACCAGTAGGTGAGCCTTTAGTGATGGATCGAGTGTATCGATCCTGTCTTGTTTCCTTTTCTGGGTATGATACTTGGGTAGATATGATTATTCTGGATATGGTAGATTTTGATGTTATTTTAGGGATGGACTGGCTTTCCCCATATCATGCTATTCTTGACTTCCATGCAAAAACGGTGACCTTAGCCATTCCCGGGTACCAAAAATTGAGTGGAAGAGTGATAGTAGTTCTTACCCAAGCAAAGTCATCTCTTACGTCCGTTCTCAGAAGCTGATTGTAGGGGGTGTTTGTCTTACTTGGCTTTCATTCGAGATACTAATGTTGACCCACCTTCTATGGAGTCCATTCCGGTAGTTCGAGAGTTTGTCGTTGTGTTTCCTACTGACCTTCCAGGTGTTCCTCCCGATAGGGATATTGACTTTCCTATTGATCTAGAGCCGGGCACAAAGCCCATCTCTATCCCTCTATATCGAATGGCTCCAACCGAGTTGAAGGAATTAAAGGAGCAACTTCAAGATTTACTGAGCAAAAGGTTTATTAGTCCTAGTGTGTCGCCTTGGGCTACCCCAGTCTTGTTTGTGAAAAAGAAATATGAGTCCATGAGGATGTGTATTGACTATAGGCAGCTAAATAAAGTGACTGTCAAGAACAAATATCCACTCCCTTGTATTGATGACTTGTTTGATCAGCTTCAGAGAGCGACGATGTTTTCTAAGATTGACTTACGGTCTGGTTATCATCAATTGAGGATTAGGGCATCAGATATTCCTAAAACAGCTTTCCGAACTCGTTATGGCCACTATGAAGTTTTGGTGATGTCCTTTGGGTTGACTAATGCCCCTGCAGCGTTCATGGAGTTAATAAATAGGGTGTTCTGTCCGTACTTAGATTCTTTTGTCATAGTATTCATCGATGACATTTTGGTGTATTCCAAGACTGAGGCTGATCATGTTAGTCACTTGAGGATAGTGTTACAAAGGTTGAGGGAGGAAAAACTCTATGCAAAATTCTCCAAGTGTGAGTTTTGGCTGGATTCGGTGGTATTCTTAGGGCACGTGGTGTCTAAGAGGGTATTAGAGTGGATCCGGCTAAGGTATAGGCAGTTAGAGGGTGGACGAGGCCTACTTCAGCTACCGAGATTCGCAGTTTTGTGGGGTTATCATGATACTATCGACGGTTTATTCAGGGGTTTTTTTCCATTGCAGCCCACTGACTAGATTAATTCAGAAGAATGTATCCTTTCGTTGGAGCGATGAGTGCGAAGCAAGCTTCCAAAAGCTTAAAACCTTGTTGACTTCAGCTCTCATTCTGACCTTTCCTGAGACAGGCGTGGACTTTACAGTATATTGTGATGCGTTAGGAGTGGGGTTAGGCGTTGTATTGATGTAAAGGGGTAAAGTGATTGCCTATTCTTCTAGACAGTTGAAGGATCATGAGAAGAATTACCCTACCCATGACTTAGAGCTAGCAGCTGTGGTTTTTGTTCTTAAATTGTGGCGTCATTACTTATATGGTGTATATTGTGAGGTCTTCATTGATCATAGAAGCCTTCAGTATATATTCAGTCAAAGGGATCTTAACTTGAGGCAGCATAGGTGGATGGAGTTGCTAAAGGACTATGATTTAATAATCCTATATCATCCGGGGAAGGCAAATGTTGTGGCTGATGCCTTGAGTAGGAAGACTTCCATCATTGGGAGTCTAGCCACCATTCGAGTGGATGAGCGACCTTTGGCCAGGGATGTTTAGCGTCTAGCTAATGGCCTATTCAGGTTATAGCTTTCTAATAAGGGCGGTGTACTTGCTTTTCCTTGAGGCTCGTTCTTCCTTGATGGACCAGATTCGCGAGCGCTAGTTCAGGGATGAGAAGTTATGTCTCATCAGAGACAAAGTGACTAGAAGAGAGGTTAAGGAAGAAGTTATGTCTCATCAGAGACAAAGTGACTAGAAGAGAGGTTAAGGAAGCAGTGCTTGATCCTGATGGTGTTCTAAGGATTGGAGGTCGAGTTTGTGTGCCTAAGGTAGGCGATTTGATTAGATTGATTCTTGAAGAGGCTCATTATACTCGTTATTTTATTCATCTAGGAGCAGCGAAGATGTATCATGACCTGAGTCAACACTATTGGTGGTGTGGTATGAAGATGGATATTTCAAAATTTGTGGCCAAGTGTTTGACTTGTCAACAGGTTAAGTGTGAGCACCAACAGCCTGGAGGTGAGCTTCAGAGGATGCCCATTCCTACATGGAAGTGGGAGCGAATCACTATGAATTTTGTGGTGGGTTTACCCACTATAATGGGCGGTTATGACTCTATCTGGGTGGTTGTGGATCAATTGACTAAGTCTGCCCATTTCATTTCGATTAAGGTCAAGTACACAGCAGAGAAGTTAGCCGAGCTTTACATCAGTCAGATACTCAGATTGCACGGTGTGCCAATTTCTATCATTTCTTATCAGGGTTCACTTTTCACTTCACATTTTTGAAGGGCCTTGCAGCGTGGGCTTGGTACTCAGCTGGTCATGAGCTTTGCCTTTCACCCTCAGACAGATGGACAATCTGATCGGACTATTCAGGTGTTGGAGGATATATTGCGAGTGTGTGTAATTGATTTTGGTGCCCATTGGGACCAACACCTGCCCTTAGCAAAGTTCGCCTACAATAATAGTCATCACTCTAGTATTCAGATGGCTCCATTCGAAGCATTATATAGTAGACAGTATAGATCTCCGATTGGTTGGTTTGATTCTGCTGAGACAGACTCATTAGATGCGGACTTTCTGAGGGATGCTATGGAGAAGGTCCGTATGATTCAGGGTAGATTATTGACGGCCCAGAGTCGACAGAAGAGCTATGCAGATCGGAGGGTCCGAGCACTAGAGTTTTTGGAGAGCGATCATGTTTGGCTCAGAGTATCACCCATGAAGGGTGTGATGCGGTTTGGGAAGAAGGGAAAGCTTAGACCTCAATTTATTGACCCATTTGAGATTTTGGAGAGAGTTGGAGAGGTGGCCTATAGACTGGCCTTACCACCTAGCCTATCATCTGTACATCCTGTGTTCTATGTCTTCATGCTTCGGAAGTATGTGCCCGATGAGTCTCATATACTCTCTCTTTTGATTCGGTGGCATTGAGTCCAGACTTGTCATTTGTGGAGGAGCCTATAACTATTGTGGATAGACAAGTTCGAAAGCTGAGAAACAAAGAAATTGCTTCTGTGAAGGTGCAATGGAAGAACCATGCAGTTAGAGAGGCGACTTGGGAGACAGAGCTTGACATGCATGCTAAATATCCCCATCTCTTTGATGCTTCAGGTACTTTCTTCTACCTTATGTTCGAGGATGAACATGATCTTTAGTGGTGGATAATGTAATGACCCGTCAGTTCATTTTGAGAATCAGTCCTTCCTCCTACAAGATTTATCTTGAAATGTTTGAATGGGTATTTTGGACTAATTAGTAACTATGACTATTTAATTTGGGTAAATTTAGATAGCTAGCTTACTTAGAAGACTAAATTGATAACTTATTAAATATCCTATACCACTTGGTATAAAATTAGATTTTTTAAAAAAAAGATAATAATAATAATAATAATAATAATAATAATAATAATAATAATAATAATAATAATAATAATAATAATAATAATAATATAGAAAAAAGGTTGCATTCAGCAGCCCTATTAAGAACACAAATGACGAATAGAAGCAAAAAGGGCGAGAACACACTTGCAGAGGACGTGAGTGCCGGCGTTGATATTCGGGTAAGATACTGCCTCACAATCCTATAATTAATAAGGAGCAATTGTTGGCTAGGATGTATATATATTATAATGAAATCATTATTATATTGTTATGTAGGTCGAATTGGAAACATGAAGTACACCTGTAAAGTAAATTGCAACGTTTCTCTTTCCCCTCTATTATATGTTAGTTTATTATTTTAATAGTTAATGATCAACCATTAGGATGAATAGATTTATACTACATTTACTTGTGCCATTTTGTTTGGTGTTCTATTGTTTTGATTATTTTATAATTACGTTGGTATGATTTAAGTATTAATATTGTAGTACAAGTAACTAAATATTAGGTTTATTAAATTATATAAACACCATTAAAGTTGTGTTATTTGGAGGTTTTAAGGCAAGTGAATTTCTTAACCTTTGTTAAGTATATAGAATCTTATACTTCTTGTGTGAGGTGTTGAGAATGATTTATGTAGGCTTTGAATGAAATAGTTTGAATTGGGTAATTATTTTATGGTGATATGTGATTTGTTAATTTATGAGGGAGATTTATTATGTGTGAATTAATGATTATTTGTTATTGTTGTTGAAGTGATACTTTTAGATGTGAATGCTGTTAAGGTTATGATGGTATTGAGATATATGAATTCGCATGGCATCTTGCATACTCCATAAACATGATTACTGCTCTTTTACTATGTGCATGCTGGATGATCCAAGGAAAGAAATGCAAAGCCGAAGGGAAATGGTTCCAACTAATGAAAAAGAATGAGAAAGAAAGAGGTTACTATGATTCGAGGGACATGTCGCGCGCCGCGACGAATACTATGATTCGAGGGACGTGTCGCGCGTCGCGACGGATACATGGTCTATGTGTGGCCCCTATGGGTTCTGACTGAGCCATGTTTATGATCAGCAGATGTGTTTCATAGGATAGACATGCATCATTTTACGTGACATTGCATTGCATTGCATTACATCTCACGGCATTCATTTTCATCTCATAATGCTCTGGCTGTTATGATTATATAGGATACTATTGAGATTGGTTATTCATTATATCATTGACTTGTTTATGTCTTTACATGACTAGTTTTGGTATTGATTTAATGA
>JAOTQR010069419.1:0-47004 GCA_025774065.1 Solanum ossicruentum | reverse complement strand
GAATATATATATATATATATATATATATATATATATATATATATATATACACATACACACATACACACACACGCACACACACATATATGTATTCTTGTGGGATGACGACTTAGCACTGATGGTCGGAGGGGTTCGGTTTCTTTCCTTGAACTATGTGCTTAGCATAGGTTTCCTATCCGAAGAGAGAGTTATCTCGTAAGGAGGAGAAATATTTGATTTGATTTGTGATTTGTGAAAGTACTATCCGAAGAGGGAGTTGTCCCGTAAAGAAGGTTACTTCATACGAAGAGGGAGTTGTCCCGTAAGGTGAAGTATGGTCTATCCTTGGCAAATAGATCACCTCTTTACTGATGAAGAGATTTTATCGGGATTCCAAGTAATAACCCTCTTGGTCTTACTTATGTTGGTTGAAGTCATATTCCCAATTTATATAAGCGCATCATTTGCATTTCATGCATCTTGACTTTCATAGCATCTCATATATTACATTCTTTGATATTCAACTCTTTCTATATTATGTGCCTTGTCATCTAACGTCGATATGCAGGTTTTAGTAAGTCACATGCATCGCACCCCACATACTTAGTACATTCAAACATTCTAATGCATACTCAATGCCTAGATGAGGTTATCATGTAGGAACTGGAGCCCCTACTGATTCTCCTCATGGCTAGACAGATTGTTCAAGTTAGCTTTTGGTAAGTCCTCATGTCTGGGGACAACATCTATCTTCTTTCATACTTATGTTTAGACTACATCTTGTATATTTTGGAATACTTATGACTATGAGGGTGAGCCCAGTTGCTTGTCTTGGCCCCCGCTAAGTTCTATGTCTACTGGTGTTGTTGGACAAGTTATGTATTATGCTTGAGCTTTGACTCATTTATGTTATTCAAGTGTTTAACTCTTTACTTTAGACCAGATTCCCCTTGTTTATGCTTATCTCTTATTGTCATTTTAATTGCTTCCGCGACCAAGGATGTGTGATGATATGCTATGAGGCTTATTTGGGGTTCTTTCGGGTCCCCTGTTCGCCGGTCACATCTAGGCCCTAGGTCCAGGGTGTGATAGGTACAAAAGGGTTTGTGTATGTTTCTCATATTGAGTTTATATTCCTTGATCATGATTTACTAGCATGTTTTACCTTAAGCATTGAGCATGCATCCCATATTGATGTTATACCTATCCTTTGCCTACAGTTATGCATTTCTATTATGTTGCCTATCTCTTGCTAGTGTTGCATCTCACATACTTAGTATATTCAAATGCACTAATACATACTCTATGCCTATATGACTTTACCATGTAGAAATCGGAGCTCCTATTGATTCTACTCGTGGCTAGATAGATTGTTCAAGTTAGCCTCTGGTGAGTCCTCCATTTCGAGGACAATGACTATTCTCTTATGTTATGTATTAACACTCTCTTTCATTTATTGTATACTTATGACCATGAGGGTGAGCCAGTTGCTTTGTCTTAGCCCCTGCTAACTATCTATGTTTAGAGGTGTTGTTGAACAAGTAATGTATTATGTTTGAGCTTTGACTCATCGATGTTATTTAAGTATTAAAACTCTCTCTCTCTCTCTCTCTCTCTCTCTCTCTCTCTCTCTCTCTCCCCCTCTCTTTCTTTCTTAGTCCCAATTTCCCCTTGGTCATGTTTCCTATGTTGTTTTATATTTGCTTCTGCGACCAAGGATGTGTAATGATATGCTATGAGGCTTGTTTGGGGTTCCTTTAGGCTCCCCATTCACCGGTCACGTCTAGGCCCTAGGCTTGGGTCGTGACAAAGATGATATGAGAGAACTAGGTTGATAGATCCTAGGAGCCCAACACACCGCGTCGATTAGAGTCTTCTTCATGGTTGTGTTGTGCACTACAACAATGAGTAGGGGCTAAGAGGCATTTTAGGAAATATTTCCCTTCTTCATGGTCTATGTCATGCTTTAGAAGTGAGATAAGGCTTTCCCCTCTAACGAATGTTCTATGCTCTTCTAGTTGATCATGCCGCTTCAAAGAGGAAGGCAAAGGAAGGTGTGTTGAATGTTTTGATGTTGATGGATCCGAGTTTCACTATTTCTTTCATTATTACTTTTGGTTGCTAGTGAGCTTCTTGTGTGTCCCGAGTTGTAATGTGAACCTTTGGTGTTTATCTCTTGGTTGGGTATATGGTTGCTAGGAGGTTCATAGGTGTTGATCCGGGTTTGTATTGCATTAGGTCTTACTTTGTGACTTGTTGGAATTGGTATGGTGGATTTTGATGTCATTATAGGGATGGAATGGTTGCATATATATTGTGTCTTCATGTATGGTAAAACCCGTAGAGGTAGCCCCAATTTCCTAATGAGCCCCTCTTTGAGTGGGAGGTGTTAAATGGTAGCAAGGGAGTAGATCCATTTCATGCCTAATGTACAATTGGTCTCTAAAGGGTTGGATTTGTCATCTTGTGAGAAATGGAGGTATTGAACCTAAGTTGTTTTGTCTATAGAATTGTTGTTAGTGGTGGATGAGGCTTTGAATGTCCTTTCCAATATTTTGAATTTTGGGGTAATGTCCTTTGGTTTGACTAGTACGCTGGTTATGCCTATAAGTCTCATAAGTAAGATCTCTAGTCCTTACTCTAATAGGTTTATGGTGATTTTGGTGATGATAATGTGGTTCGTTCCTTAGTGAGGTAGTGCATGTGAATCATTTGAGGATAGTATTACAAGTTTAAGGAAGAAGATTGGGTGCTTATAAGAGAAATAGGAATTTTGGTGGTAAGAGGTTGCCTTCCAAGGTTGCGTGGTGCCCGGTGATGGTATTTAGGTGGAATTTAGTAAGATAAAGGTGATTAGGTGTTAGCGTAGACCTTGACTTCCTTGGGTATGAGGAGACCCAAAATTATTTTCAAGAAAACCTACATGCATTTTACTTATTTTAATTTGAGATTTGAATATTATGATTCTTAAAATTTTATTGATGCATGGGTAGTGTTTATTAGATAATTTTAATGTGATATAAACTATTATATGAGGATTTACTTTGGATTTATGAAGTTATAAGTATGCATGTTCCCCTTTTGAAATTATTATGCATGAGAGATTACACTACAGATTTAACTATGGAAGTAATTATGTTTTCACTTAAACTTCATATTATAAATGTTGATTTTTAAATGAAGTCTTAATTACCCATGTCATTTCCTCATTGTTCATAGCATATGCATTCATATACACAGATTATTTTGAAAAGATTATGTTATGGTTAAGCCCAATTTCGTTTTATGGTATGATTTTGATAAATGGTTGGTTATGACAATATTGTGATCACATATATGTCTTTGATTTTGGCTCTTTAAGCATTTTGGGTGCTTGCACCATTTTGTATATGAATGGGCTATTCCTATGCACGAGTATTATGACTATGAAATATGATTTTTGAATTTGAGCCTAAGTATGAATTATTATAAATGAAGTTTGACTTTTAAGCCCAATTGTACATTGAAATGATTTGAAAAATGACTATTGCCTCTTTGAGAGTATGTACATGCATATTATAAGTATTCTTGTGGGATGACGACTTAGCTTGTTGTGTTGAGGGTCTTGGGTTAGTTTGGGCTACTTGCATAGCATATTTCTAATGAGTGTAGAACCCGTAAGATTGTAATATGATTGGTAAGGATGGTCGATCTATTTAGTCAACTGCGATGGCTTAGTCACTTCTCTAAGATTGATCTTTGGTTCGAGTTTTGTCCCAAGTGAGGGTGAGGGTAGATCATATACCTAAGTGTCTATTTCGGACTAAGAGTGAACATTTTGAATATTGGTGGAGTTGTTTGGTTGGCTTATGCATCGGTTGTGTAATGGGTTTCATGAATAGGGTCTTAAAACGGTACCTTGATATGTTTGTGGTGGCCTGTAGTGATGAGGTATTGATTTGTTTGGAACTTTTGAATTATTTGGGGCTAGTGTAGCAAGTCTTGGAGGATGAGATATTGTTTGCTAAATATGATAGGTGTGCATTGTGGATAGCAAGAAGGTGGATATGATTCTTTAAGGATTATGAATGAGAGTGATTACTTTTCTTCGGTAAGTCTAATGTTGCGGTTGGTGCTCTAGGTAGCCTAGCATGTGTGGATAGTGGTGGCAAGGAGGAGACTAATGGGATCCACTGGTTGGTTAGATTGGAAGTGGGTTGAAGGAAGTTGAGAATGGTGGTATAGTGTTCTTGATTGTTCCAAATCTTCTTGGGTAAGAGGTGTAGATTAGGCAAGGCCTTATTTCCGCCTTATCAGAGTTAGGGGTTATGGGTGAGAAGATGATAGAGTGGAAGTTGTCTCCCAAAGGGAAGATGGTGGTTATGGTACCAAGTAGGTTAGGTGTATTTAAGGCTGAAAATTGAGTTGAGTATTATGAGTCCTTATAGAGTGTAAAAGAGGTTGGTAGGATTGCATAAGTTTGGAAATTTGCATTTGGATAGGAGTAGGGTGGTCCGGTTTGGCATGCTTCTAGGTTGAGGTAATTTGTTGATAACTCTAGTACTATAGAGCTCTTTGAGGTTGTGGGTGTTATGGAGGATAAGTTGACTCAGGAGAAGGTCCCAGTGGAGGTGTGGATGGATGATTGAAGAAGTTGGGTAATGTCAGTGTGGTGTTCGTCAAGGCCCTGTTGGTGGAGTCATCCATTTGTACGTGTCTCTCGGGGAGCCGGTGCGGGCATAAAGAAGCAGTATCTGTACCTCTTTCATTCTATTCAATCTTATGATAACACATCAGGTCCTTTTCTACGATTTCAAGTCTCATATTTCAGCCCATAAGTCATTCATATACATTCATGTTTAAGTTAGTAAACTTACGATTATTTTTCACTTATGTTGCGAATTTGAAAATGGTGTTTTTCATGCTATATTGCATTCTTGTTGCGGATGATTTGTTGATGATCACTCTTGTCTTATAAGTCTCTGTTACATTCGGGGACGAATGTTCCCAAGGGGGAGATATTGAAACGACCCCAAAAAATGTCCGAAAATGTACCTCGGAAATATCCGAAATCTTAATTTCCATATATCTAAAAATCCATTCATTATTTTGAAAAATCGACTTCATATTATTGTTTAGGCATTCAAATTGAGTGGGAAATAGGCCTAACCTGATTTTTAGAGCAACCTTATCAAAATTCGAAAATCACAAAAAATGCTATTTAGATGGGTCAAATTTGAAGGGGCATATCTCTTAGCACAAAAAGAACTGAGTGGCCCAAGACCTACCAAATTGAATCCCTTTGAACTAACTTTCTAACACACTTGGTTTTGTCTCATTCTGAGTTCGGATGAAGGATTTATGCCCATTTTCGTCGAACTTGTTTGTGTAGAAAATGCTGATTCCAGTATGGTTTTCTCGTTGCCTCCGTGACACGCCCTTATTGTTTTGGTGCTTGTTTTAATTTTTTCGGTCCAATACTTATAAGTCTTGGGACTAAGGGTTCCACACTTGAAAATACATATACTTAGCCTTATATCATCCTTAACATTCCCCAATATCCTCTCAAACACTTAGACTTATATTTCACCCTAAATTCAAGTCCCAAAACTCAAGACCAATATTAAGGATTTCTTCAAGGATTTCATTCAAGCTTCAAGTCTCCATCTTCAATCTCTTTCAAGAGTTCTCCAAAGCTAAGGTACGTGTTGTTGAACCATTGGGTCCTTCTACCCATGGTGCATAAGACTCTTTTTTACTAATATTGCATGATTTAAAGTTGATTTTACATATGAGTCTTGTATATTGAGAAATTTACTGCACAGTGATTTTAGTTCATGAAAGTAAGTTTGTTTTTTCATGTTTTGCTCTCTAAATCTTGGATCTAATGTTGGATTTGATAAGGGGTTTTGATGTGTATGTCTTGAGAGTGTTGCAACGTGTTGAATGATGGTTTTAAAATGGATTTTGTTGCATGATTTCATCTCTAAATTGCATGGTCTTTTACCCCCATTACACACCCACCAAGTGTTTGATAAAATGTCTGGCTAGGATTTCTTGAGGAATTGAAGGTCCAATGCATGTGTTATGAGTTGAATGATATTATGATAATTATATGATGATGAAATAATGATGGAATGATGATGAGATAATTGTAGGTATATGATGTATAATGAGGAGAGGAAGTGTAGGCATGTGATGAATTTGTGGTGATGATAGGGATGTCTATATAAGTTGTTTTCATGGAAAAGTACCGATGGTGTCACATGTAGATGGTTGGGTTCTTATGTTTGTTGTGTTCTTGGGAAAATGAGGAGTTCTTTCTTGATAATTTGAATGTAATAGTTTGATGAGTTAGTTCTATGATTCCTTCTAAAAAGACCATGCTGTAAGGTAGAGTGGTTAATGATTCCTAACAAAAAGGTCAAGCCGTAAGGTAGAGTGTTTAATGATTCTTATCGAAAAGATCATCCCGTAAGGTATGGACACACTAGCGACAAGGTCATGCTATATAAGGTAGAATAGCCAATTTTGCCTACCGAAAAGATTATATCGTAAGTAATGGACACCTCACTAGAAAGGCCATGTTGTAACGTAGAAAGACCAAAGGTTCCCGCTGAAAATATCATATCGTAAGGTGTAGACATTCTATTGAAAAAGCAATGCATAAGATAGAATGAATCATGTTTCCTACCCAAAAGATGATATCATAAAGTAGGGGACGTCCTATACTACTTACCAAAAAGACTATGTCGTATGGTAGGGGTATGGATAACACTCTCCAAAAAGGTTATACCGTAAGGTGAGTGAGGGTTATTTGGCCCATTTCGTGAAGGTTAGTTCAAAAGGGTTTGAGTATGTTTCTCATATTGAGTTTATATTCCTTGATCATGATTTACTAGCATGTTTTACCTTAACCATTGAGCATGCATGCCATATTGATGTTATACCTATCTTTTGCTTACAGTCATGCATTTCGATTATATTGCCTATCTCTTGCTAGCATTGCATCCCACATACTTACTACATTCAAATGTACTAATGCATACTCTATGCCTACATGATGTTACCATGTAGGAATCGGAGCTCCTATTGATTCTACTCGTGGCTATATAGATTGTTCAAGTTAGTCTTTGGTGAGTCATCCATTCCGGGGACAATGACTATTATCTTATGTTATGTATTAAGACTCTCTTTCGTTTATTGTATACTTATAACCATGATGGTGAGCCCAGTTGCTTTATCTTGTAGCCCTCTAAGTATCTATGTTTAGAGGTGTTGTTGGACAAGTTATATATTGTATTTGAGCTTTGACTCATCTATGTTATTTAAGTATTAAACTCTCTCTTTCTCTCCCTTAGTCCTAATTTCCCCTTGTTCATGTTTCTTAAGTTGTTTTATATTGCTTTCGCGACCAAGGATGTGTAATGATATGCTATGAGGCTTGTTTGGGGTTCTTTCAGGATCCCCATTCGCCGGTCTGTTTAGGCCCTAGGCCTGAGTCGTGACATCACCAACACATAGTAAAACCCTCATATAAGATACCTTGATATCCATCATCAAGTCTCATAAATAGATCGTAGTTTCATAGCTCAAAACATACATAGTCTCAATAGGCAAAACCAATTCATTGTATCAGCTTGAAATAGATAAACATGCACATTCAATCAACATTTCATAAAACCCCAACATAATTTGCAATCAAAATCCATAATAAAAAAAATACCCATAGAAGATACAACTTGAAAACATGCAATTTTTATAAAAAGGGAGATGGGCTCCATGGGTGAAAGGACCTAATGGATGAAACCCACATAACTCAAACTTAGGTTTTCTTGATGTAGACTTGAAGGAGACTTGAAGCTTGAATGGAGTTCTTGAAATCAGGAATTAAGCTTGGAACACTTCAATTTGGATGAAATATTTGGCTGAGTGTTAGAGAGAATTTTGAGAGGGTCTTGAGTGTTATAGAGTTGAAAAATGGCTAAGTATAGGTGTTTTCACGCATAAGTGAGCATGGAGCTATGACCCCAAGGACCTTGGGCTGAAATGAAAAACCAAGGGAAATAATACACTGGTGCGCGTCAGGTCTGTGACACGGAACCATCGAAGGCAACTCCAACACTGATCTGTGCCCCTGGTGCGTTGCGGCCAGGGCGCGGATGGCTACTGGAATTCAATTTTTTGCGAAAATTATTTTTTGCTATGGGTCCTCTAAATTCGTGATTATGCCTATTTCCCACTCAATTTTCCCCCTGATCATGAATATAAAGTCAGATTTTTAATGTCACGCACAAATTTTGAGATATATGAAAATTACGATTATGGGCATTTCTAAAGCACATTTTTGAGGCATTTTTGGGGCGTTTCAATATCTCCCCCTTGGAAACATTCATTCTCGAATGTCAAAGAAACATACGTAAGAGAAGTAATCGTGAAGATTTTAGCCTAATATAAATGCAACAAATGCATTTAAACATTATTTTCAAAAATCTCAACAAGTGTCAAAAATCACCATAAACTTGTAACCATAAACATAAATGCATGCAAAATGACATGAGGGCTGAAACTTAAGACTTGAATTCATATAGGGGACTTAAATAGGTACCTTCGGCTTGAGTAGAGTGGAAGAGATATGGATCTCGCTTTCTCATGTACACCTTGACTTCCTATGTGGCATTTTCAACTTGTTGGTCCCTCCAAAGGACCTTGACAAAAGCTACATCTTTGTTTCTCAACCTCTTCACTTGTCTATCCAAAATCTCCATCGTGACCTCCTCATAAATCAAATTATCTTCAAGAACACCCACAACATCCAAGGGTACAATAACACTTGGGTCACCTATTCACTTTCTCAACATGGACACATGGAAGACTGGATGAACCATATTCATTTCCATAGGCAACTCCAACTCATATGCAACCTTACCAATCCTACTCAAAACTCTATAAGGACCCATAAACCTTGGGCTTAACTTTCCCTTCTTGCCAAATTGAATCACAGCCTTCATAGGTGAGACTTTCAAGCAAAACCCAATGACCAACCTCAAACTCAAGATCTCTTCCACTCACATCGGAGTAGGACTTTTGTCTACTTTGGGATGTTTTCAATCTCTCTCTAATCAACCTCACCTTCTCCAAGGTTTTCATGACCAAATCCAGACTAGCAAATCCATTTCCCACTCTTCAGACTACCCAACTAGGGATCTACAATGCCTACCACAAAGAGCTTCAGAAGGAGCTGTACCAATGCTTGAGTCGTAGCTATTATTGTAAGGAAATTCAATTAGTGGAAGATGTTCATCCCAACTACCCTTAAACTCCAAAACACAAGCTCTGAGCATAACCTCAAGAGTTTGGATAGTCCTCTCAGCTTGACCTTTTGTTTGAGGGTGAAAGGCCATGCTAAGTTTAACCTTGGTAGCAAGACCTCTTTGGAAGGACCTCCAAAAGTGAGAAGTGAACTGAGTACCAATAATCCGAAGTGATAGAAAAGGGCACCCCATGCAATCTAACCAACTCATAAATGTACAATTTGGCATAATCTTCTGTACCATAAGTAGTTTTAACTAGTAAGAAGTGAGGCGACTTTGTTATTCTATCCACAATAACCTAAATAGAGCAAAATATTTCCCAGCCTTAGGAAACCCAACCATAAAATCTATGTTGATTTCCTCCCACTTCCAAGTAGGAACCTCTATATATTGACCTAGGCCACCCGACCTTTGATGTTCGACTTTCACTTATTGGATATTGTGACATCCGGATGTGAACTTGGCAATGTATCTCTTCATCAGTCAAGTCTCTATACATCTTTGTAGAACCGGGGTCAATGGAATAGGATGAATTATGAGCCTCCTTCAAGATCAATTCTTTCAAATCATCCACATTTGACACACACAATCCACCTTGATACCTAAGGGAACTGTCTCCCCCTTGAGAGAAAACCTCCACCATATCATCTCTCACCAAGGCCTTCAACTCTAGCAAGGTGGGGTTAAGATCTTATTTTTCCTTTACCTCCTCGATCAAAGAAGATATACAACCATCAACAACCACTACACTACTATTGTCAACCTCATCCAACCTAATCCCCAATCTAGCCAACCGATGAACCTCTCTAGCCACTTCTTTGCCACCATCATCAACATGAGCTAGACTACCCATAGACACCCTACTTAGAGCATCAACCACAACATTAGCTTTGTCGGACTGATAATGCACACTCATATCATAATCTTTAAGGAGCTCTAACCACCTTCTTTGTCTCAAGTTAAGATCCTTTTAGGTGAACACATATTGGAGACTCTCGTGGTCAATGAACACATCAAAATGAACCCCATACAAGTAGTGACGCCAAATTTTCAAAGCAAACACCAGGGCCGCCAATTCAAAATCATGGGTGGGATAATTTTACTCATGCACGTTAAGTTGTCTAGAGGCATACGCTATCACCTTACCACTTTTCATCAAAACACACCCCAAACCAATTCTTAAGAAATCACAATACATAACAAATCCTTCCAACCCTTCCGGTAGAGACAAGATAGGAGTGGAGACAAGCTTATCTTTCAAAGTTTGGAAACTCTTTTCACACTCATCGGTCCACACAAAGTTCGCCTTCTTTTGTGTCAATTTAGTCATAGGAGAAGCAATAGAAGAGAAACCATTTACAAACCTATCACGATCCAAGCCTAGGGCCTTGACGTGACATAGTGCATAGAGAACATGAAAGGGACCCTAAGCAAGCCTCTAAACATATCATTACACATCCTTGATTGTGGGAGCAACAAAGTACAATAGGAGATAATAAATAGGTATAATCGAGGCTGAGGGATAACTTTCATATCATAAATATCAAGAGTCAAGAGAGAGAGCCAAAGCTCGTAGCATTATACATAGCATGTCAAACAACACCTCTAACCAGAAAACTCAGTGGGGCCCAAGAGAAGCACCGGCCTCACCCTCATAGTCAAGTGCATAATAAGAGAAAAGGGAGTCTTTATACATGGCATAAGATCAAAGTCAATGTCCCCGAAGTGGAGGACTCCCCAACTTACTGTGAGAGAGAGATCATACTAGCCACGTGGAAGAGAATAATCAAGCGGGACTCCCGTTCCTACTTTGTAACATCATGTAGGCATAGAGTATACGTTAGTACATTTGAATGTACTAAGTATGTAGGATGCAATGCAACAAGGGATAAGCAACATGAGCAAAATGCATAACATAGGCAATGAATAAGCATATAGCAATATGAAATGTATGAATGATGCTTGAAGTAAAATCATACTTATGTAGGACATAATATATGTGTAAGGAGTGACCATATTTAGTGAATATCCAAGGCCTACCACCCCCTTGGAGAGGCGAATGAGGTACGAACCCCTCAATTGGTTGATGAGGTACAAACCCCTCGACAAGGTTATTAAGGTAAAACACCTCGACATGGTTGCACGGGCCTACTACCTCCCTAGCGAGGTGATCGAGGTACAAACCCCTCAACAAGGTTGCACAGGCTTACCACCTCTCGAGCGTGGCGATTGAGGTTCAAACCCCTCAATAAGGTTGTCCGAGCCTATAACCTCCCGAGAGAGGCTTGGTCAATTCCCAACACTATAGAGATAATATCATATACATACATTCTTTTCATCATCATAAAGTCATTCAACCCATAAGATATGCATTGGACCTTCAATTCTTCATGAAACCATAACTGAATATTTTATCAAACACTTGGTGGGTGTGTAATGCTAGTGTAAAACCATGCATTTCAGGGTGGAATCATGATAGAAAAGATCAATGTAAAAGCATTAATAGATACTTGGTAACACCCTCAAGAAATATACATCAAATCCCCTCATCATATCTCATAATAGACCTTAGATCCATAGCCCAAAACATGCTAAAACAATTGCAATTTCATGAAACCTAACTTAGTGTGTGGTGAAAATCATAATAAATAAGACCCATTAGTAAATCAACTTTAAATCATGCAATTTTGTATAAAAGAAAGCTTGGGCATCATTGCTGAAAGGAACCCATGAAAGAAATCTACATACTTTGACTTTGGAGGATCTTGAAGAAGATTGGAAATGGAGACTTGAAGATTGAATGAGAACCTTAGGATCTGGATGAGTTTTGGCACTTGAAATTTGGATGTGAAATGTTGTCTAAGTGATTGAGAGAGTATTTCAGAATATCTTGAATTATATGAGGGTGAAATAAGGCTAAGTATAGGTATTTCCATGTATGGGGAGGTTTAGGCCCTTGAACCAAAAGCTGGGGATTTTTAACACTGAGGCGCGCCCCTCGCGTGAAAACCTCACCGTTTTTCACCGCTATGGAATTTTGAAATTCGCTACTGTTGCTCTGAAATCGGGATTAGACCCATTTTCCTCTCAATTTTTTCCCTAAACAAGAATATAAAGTCGGGCTTTTGATATCACAATGAATTTTGAGATATATGGAAATTATGATTCCAAGAACTTTCGAGGCACATTTTCAGGCACTTTTTTTTAGGGTCGTTTCAATATCTCCCCCTTGGGAACATTTGTCCCCGAGAATATCCAACAATAGTTTCCATAAGAGATCATCCCCAACATGAATGCAACAATGCACTTAAAATACCATTTTCACAATCTCATCATAAGTGTAAAATCATCATGAACTTGGTCGATATAAATATGAATGCATGCAAATGACTTAGGGGATGGAACATGAGATATGAAAATACATAGAAGACTTAGAAATAGTACTCATAGGCTTGAGTAGGATGGAAGAGATAAGAATATCATTTTTGCATGTTCACTTCAGCCTCTCATATAGCACTCTCGACTTATTGATTCCTCCAAAGAACCTTAACGGAAGCAACATCTTTGTTAGTCAACCTCTTCACTTATATATCCAAGATCTCTACTGGAACTTTTTCATATATCAAGTGGTCTTCAACTATCCCCACAACATTAAGAGTCACAATAGCATTAGGATAACCTACACACTTCCTCAACATAGATACATAGAAGATTGGATGAACCAATTCCATTTCACTAGGCAATTCCAACTCATAGGCCACCTTACCAATCCTTCTCATCACCCTATAAGGATCCACATATCTAGGGCTTAGCTTACCCTTCTTACCAAAATGAACCACACCCTTCATGGGTGAAAACTTCAAATAAATCTAATCACCAACTTTAAATTCAAGATCCCTTCTCCTCACATCAGCATAGGACTTTTGGCGACTTTGGGCTATCTTCAACCTTTCCCTAATTATACTAACCTTCTCAAAAGCCTCCATAACCAGAGCTGGTACCAATAAAGCCATCTCACCAACCTCAAGCCACCCAACCAATGATCTACAATGTCTACCAGAGCTTCAAAATGAGTAATACCAATGCTAGAATGATGGCTGTTGTTATAGACAAACTCAATCAATGGAATATGATCATCCCAACTACCATTAAGCTCTAATTCATAAGGCCTAAGCATGTCCTCAAGAGTTTGGATAGTCCTTTCAGCTTGGCCATCCGTTTGAGGGTGGAAGGTCGTACTAAGTTTAACTCTTGTACCATGATCCCTTTGAAAGGACATCTATAAGTGTGAAGTGAATTGAGCTCCACGATCCGATATGATAGACAAAAAGGCACTCCATGCAATCTCACCAACTTTTGAATGTATAATTTAGCACAATCTTTAGCCCCATATGGAGTCTTAACCGGTAGAAAGTGAGCCAATATTGTCATCCTATCAACCAAAACCCAAATGGAATCAAAACCCTTTCTAGTCTTGGGAAACCCAACTATAAAATCCATATTAATCTCTTCCCACTTCCAAGTAGGAATATCTACATCTTGAGTTAAGCCACCTGGCCTTTGGTGTTTGGCTTTGACATGTTAGCAATTATGAAAATCGCAAACAAATCTGGCAATGTCCCTCTTCATGCCTCTCTACCAATACACCTCTCTCAAATCTCTATACATCTTAGTAGAGCTGGGGTAAATAGAATAGGAAGAACCATGACCTTCATCAAGGGTCCTCTCTCTCAAGCCATCAACACAAGGTACAAATAACCTACCTTGGTATCTAAGGACACCATCTCCCCTTTGGGAGAAAACTTCCACCTTACTTTCTTTTACCAATGCCTTCCATTCCAACAAAGCGTGGTCAAGATCATGCTTAGCTTTCACCTCCTCAACCAATGAAGATTTAGAACCATCATTCACAATAACACCCCCATTATCAACCTCTTCCAACCTAACCCCCAATCTAGCCAACCGATGGACTTCCCTTTGCCACCATCATCAGCATGAGATAGGCTACCCATCGACACCCTACTCAAAGCATCCGCCACCATATTAGCCTTACCGGGATAATAGTGCACACTCATATTGTAATCCTTAAGAAGTTCTAACCACCTTCTTTGTCTCAACTTGAGATATTTTTTGAGTGAAGACATATTAGAGGCTCTTATGATCGGTGAACACATTAACATGCACCCCATACAAATAATGACACCATATCTTAAATGCAAATACCACAACAGCTAGTTCAAGGTCATAAGTAGGATAGTTCTTTTCATGCACTTTGATTTACCTAGAAGAATAGGCTATGACCTTACCATTTTGCATTACAACACAACCCAAACTAACTCTAGAAGCATCACAATACACAACAAACCCCTTCTAGCCCTTCTAGTAGTGACAAAATAGGAGCAGGCACAAGCTTATCTTTCAAGATTTGGAAGCTCTTTTAACACTTATTGATCCACACAAACTTAGCCTTCTTTAGGGTCAATTTAGTCATGGGAGAAGCAATAGAAGAGAACCCATTCACAAACGTTTGATAGTAACTCGCTAAGCCCAAGAAGCTCCTAATATCCGATGGGGTCAATGGTTTAGGCCAATTTCTAATCACATCCATCTTTTTAGGATCCACCTTAATACCATCCCCCAACACCACATGACCTAAGAAGGCAACCTCTTTTAACCAAAATTCACATTTTTTATACTTGGCACACAACTTCTCTTCCCGCATTCTTTATAGGACTACCCTCAAGTGGCCCATATGCTCCTCCTCAATATGTGAATAAATCAAAATATCATCAATGAAGAGCACAACAAATGAATCAAGGTAGGATTTGAAGAGCTTATTCATAAGATCCATGAAGACAGCCGGTGCATTGGTCAACCTCAAAGACATCACAACAAACTCATAATGCCTATACCTACTCCAGAAGGCCGTCTTGGGAATATCACACTCCCTCACCTTCACTTGATGATACCCAGACTGAAAACCAATCTTAGAGAAGTGGTTAGCTCCTTGCAATTGACCAAAAAGATGATTAATCCTTGTACGAGGATACCTATTTCTGATGGTGACCCTATTAAGTTGTCGGTTGTCAATACACATTCTAAGAGACCAATCCTTCTTCTTCACAAACAATACCGGTGCATGCTGAGGTGATTGGCTAGGCCTAATAAAACCCTTCTCCAACAAGTCACTCAATTGCTCCTTCAACTTTTTTAACTCAGGCGGTGCGATATGGTAAGGGAGAATAAAGATGAGTTGAATATCAGGAAGGAGGTGTATACTAAAATTTATCTCCCTCTTGTGAGGCACACCGGGAAGGTCATTTGGAAAGACATCAAGAAACTCATTTACAACCAAAACCAACTCTATATGAAGGACTTTAGACCTCACATCCCTAACCCTCACAAGATGATAAAGACAACTTTAAGAGACCAACTTACGGGCTTTAATGTAAGCAATGAACCTACCCTTGACCACCACATCATGACTCTCCCACTCAAGGACAGGTTCATTTGGGAATTGGGATTTGATCCTATGGGTTCTACAATCAATAGAGACATAGTACGCATGTAATCAATCTATCCCAAGAATGATATTAAAATCAACCATATCCAACTCAACAAGATCACAAGGCATTATTTTATGCAAGATGCAAATGACATAATTTCTATAGACTTTTCTAGCAATAATAGATGAGGCAATAGGAGTAGACTTCTCATATCACCCATACAATAATTCAAGCGCAACATGGAACTTTTTGTTAACAAAGGGGGTAACAAAAGAATGAGTGGCATCTTGGATCAATCGATGTATACACATCAAAATCAAAGATTTTCAACATACCTATAGTAACATCAGGTATCTCATCCCCTCCTTGAGCCCCTTGATCAACATGACCATCTAGCCCTTGTGGTCGGCCATCCTTACCTTTGTTGTGAGTTTGTGGACAATCTGAAATTTTGTGGCCCATCTCACCACACCCAAAGCATGCACCCATGTTTCTCCGACATGCACCATTATGATTCCTCCCACATTTTGGGCATCTAAGACAAGTCACCCCATCGTCACCCCCTTTATTCTTATTATGTTTATGAGGAAAATCCCTCCTCTTATGCCCCTCTACATCACAACCAAAGCAAGCATTGGTACCCCTTAAACCTGGGCCTCTATGCACCTTACCACATGTTGGAGACATGGCATCACCCCTATCTTTGAGACTAGAACTTTTTTTAAAAATGGGCCCTCTTGGCCTCACTACTCCTTGTCTTACGATTTGAAGTCTCGGGAGCACTCACTTGTTGATTGAGGTGAGTCATCAATTTTGTCATGCTTTAGGCAATACCCACAGAGCATTGTGAACCTCCACATTCTATGTATTGTCATCCTGAGTAGCTCGAGACATGTCCTAAAATGTAACTGTTAGGGATTAGCAATAAGCCCTAGGGGACCTAAGTCTATTGCACGACATAGATCATGAAGAAATGAAACATTTCCTAGAATGCCTCATAGCCTCCAATTCATAGTCATGGTGAGCTTCACAACCATGAATAAGACTCTAACTGACATGGTGTGCTGGACGTGAAGGACCTAACAACCTAGTGCTCTGATATCGAGTTTTTCATGACCCAAACTTATGGCCTAGATGTGACACGACACATGGGGAACTCGAAAGGGACCCCAAACAAGCCTCTTAACATATCATTATACATCCTCGATCATGGGAGCAACAAAGTACAACAAGAGATAATAAATAGGGATAATTGGGACTAAGTGACAACTTTCATATCATAAACATCAAGAGTCAAGAGAGAGAGTTAAAGCTCGTAGCATTATACATAGCATGTCCAACAACAGCTCTAACCATAGATTTTAGCGGGGTCCAAGACAAGCATTGGGTTCACCCTCATAGTCAAGTACGTAATAAGAGAAAAAAGAGTCTTTATAAATAGCATAAGATCAAAGTCAATGTCCCCGAAGTGGAAGGCTCTCCAACTAACGTAAAGAGAGAGATCATACTAGCCACTTGGAAGAGGATGATCAAGCGGGACTCCGATTCCTACTTGGTAACGTCATGTAGGCATAGAGTATGCATTAGTACGTCTGAATGTACCAAGTATATAGGACGCAATGTAACAAGGGGTAAACACCATGAGCAAAATGCATAACATAGGGCAATGAATAAGCCTATAACAATATAGAATGTATGAATGATTCTTGAAGTAAAATCATGCATGTATAGAACATAATACATGTGTAAGGGAGAGACCATATTTAGTGAATATCCAAGGCCCACCACCCCCTTGGAGAGGCGAATGAGGTATGAACCCGTTAATTAGTTGATGAGGTACAAACCCCTCAACAAGGTTGATGAGGTACAAACCTCTCAAAAAGGTTATCAAGGTACAAACCCCTTGACACGGTTGCATGGTCTGGCACCTCTCGAGTGAGACGATCAAGGTTAAAACCCCTTAGTAAGGTTACATAAGCCTACCACCTCCCGAGCAAGGTGATCGAGGTTCAAACCCCTCAATAAGGTTACATGGGCCTACAACCTCTCAAGTGAGGCTTGGTCAATTCCCAACACTATAGATACATTATCATATTACATACATTCTTTTCACTATCATAAAGTCATTTAACCTATAAGACATGCATTGGACCTTCAATTCCTCACGAAACCATAACTGGACATTTTTTCAAACACTTGGCGGGTGTGTATTGCTAGTGTAAAAACATGCATTTCAAGAGTGAAATCATGCTAGAAAGTTCAATGTAAAAGCACTAATAGATACTTAGTAACACCCCTAGGCAATATACATCAAAACCCCTCATAAAATCACACAATAGACCTTAGATTCATAGCCCAAAACATGTTAAAACAATCACAATTTAATGAAACCCCAACAGAGTGTGTAGTGAAATTCATAATTAATAAGACCCATGAGTAAATCAACTTTAAATCATGCAATTTTAGGTAAAAGAAAACTTGGGCATCATGGGTGAAAGGAACCCAGGAAAGAAACCCACATACCTTGACTTTGGAGGATCCTTGAAGAAGATTGGAGATGGGGACTTGAAGGTTGAATGAGAACCTTAAGATCTAGATGAGTTTAAGGACTTGATATTTGGAGGTGAAATGTTGTCCAAGTATTTGAGAGAGTATTTTGGAATATCTTGAATGATATGAGGGTAAAAAACAAGGTTAAGTATAGGTATTTCCAGTTGTGGGTAGGTTTTGACCCAAGAGACAAAAGCCTTGGATAGATTCAACAAAACTGGGCATTTTTAACACTGAGGCGTGCCCCTAGCACATCACGCCTGGGGCGCGAAAACCTCACTATTTTTTGCCACTTTGGAATTTTGAAATTCGCTACAGTTGCTTTAAAATCGGGGTTAGAACCATTTCCCACTCAATGTTTCCCACTGAACAAGAATATGAAGTGGGATTTTTGTTGTCATGCACGAATTCTTGAGATATATGGAAATTACGATTTTGGACACTTCCGAGGCACATTTTCGGACACATTTTCTGGGGTCATTTCAAAACCTTTGGTAATAACCTACCAAACCCAAGAAACTTCTAATGTTTGATGGAGTTAAAGGTCTAGGCCAATTTCTGATCACTTCCATCTTCTTAGGATCAACCTTAATACCATCACCTGACACCATATGCCCTATAAAAGCAACCTCTTTCAACTAAAATTCACATTTCTCATATTTTGCATACAACCTCTCCTGCCTAAAGATTTGCAACACCACCATCAAGTGATTCACATACTCCTCCTCACCATAGGAATTGATTAAGATATCATCAATAAAAACCACCATAAACAAGTCAAGGTAGGGTTTGAAGACCCTATTCATAAGGTCCATAAATATAGCTGGTGCATTAGTCAACCCAAAGGACATAACCACAAACTCAAAGTGCCCATACCTAGTCTAGAAAGTCGTCTTAGGAATGTCATACTCCCTCACTTTCACTTGGTGATACCCATACCAAAGATCAATCTTAGAAAAGTGACTATCCCCTTGAAGTTTATCAAAAAGGTCATCAATCCTTGGTAGAGGGTACTTATTCTTTATGGTGACTGTATTAAGTTGCCAGTAATCAATGCACATTCTAAGAGAACCATCTTTTTTCTTCACAAATAACATAGGTGCAGCTGAATATGACTTACTAGGCTTTATAAAAACCCTTCTCCAACAAATCCCTCAATTGCTCTTTCAACTTCACTGGGGCCATACGGAAAGGGGAAATAGAAATGGGATGAGTGTCGGGAAGAAGGTCTATACCAAAGTCTATTTCCCTTTCAGGAGGGACATCAGGTAGGTCATTGGGAAAGATATCAAGAAACTCATTAACCACCAAAATCGACTCTATAAGAAAGACTTTGGAATCAACATCCCTAACCCTTACAAGGTGATAGAGACAACCTTTAGAAATCAACTTTTGGGCTTTAAGACAAGAAAAGAATCTACCTATGACCACCATATCACGACTTTCCCACTCAAGGACGGGCTTATTAGGGAATTGAAATTTTACTCTATGAGTTCTGCAATCAATAGAAACATAATATGCATGCAACCAATCCATGCCAAGAATGACATCAAAATACACCATATCCAATTCAACAAAATCACAAGGCAAGATTTTATGTAAAATAAACATGGGACAATTTCTATAGACTCTTGTAGCAATAATGGACTCACTTATGGGGGTAGACACTTCATAAGGCTTACACAATAATTCGGGACTAACATGAAGCTTTTTGGCAACAAAAGGAGTAATAAAAGAAAGAGTGGCACCTGGGTCTATAAGTGCATACACATCAAAATCAAAAACCTTTATCATACCGGTGTCGACATCGGGCACCTCATCTATCCCTTGTCTCCCTTTTAGAGTGTAAAATCTATTTTCCCTTGGAGCACCCCCTTATTGATCTCCTCTCCCCTTTTGACTCGCATTCGCACCTTGGCCTTTTGGATGGCCATCTCTACCTTTGTTTCTAGCACAAGGACAATCAATCACCTTATGACCCACTTCACCACAACCATAGCAAGCATTGAAGTCCTTCAAACATGGACCATTATGGTTCCTACCATACCTTTGTCAACTAGGTTTATGCACCATACCACCACTACCTTAGAACCTTGGGCTTTCCTTAGCAAATGTTCTATTAAGAGCATTGCAAGACCCTTGGCCATGGAACTTGTGGCCTTGAGAAAATCTACCACCTTTAGAATTTTGGAATCCACCTTCAAAAAGAGCCTTCTCCGACTTACCACTTCTTCTCTTTCTAAGATTTTCCCCCTCTAGTTGTTTGACATATATAATTAGGCGTAAAAGCCATATCACCTATTAGCATGGTGGTATGACACTTCTCATTAACCAAGTCGGACACACCCGACACAAATTTGTTCATCCTTGAACTTGGCTTGGCAACCAATTATGGGGCATACTTGGAGAGTTGGTTGAACTTGAGGGCATACTCCCTCACACACATAGAACATTGCTAATATTCATAAATCCATCATATTAGCCTCCCGTGGCTTGACAGCAAAGAACAAGTTGAGAAATGCCGTTGAATTCTTCCCAAGGGATAGCATTGTCATTCCCCTTCTCCATCTTCCATTGAGAAAACCAAATTTGAGCCACCCCTTTGAGTTAGTAGGCTTCCAACTTTGACTTTTCCTCTAAATTAAACCCCGTAATGGACAACACCTTATACACCTCATTAATGAATTCTTGGGGATCCTCATCCACCTTGGACCCATGGAACTCCAGTGGATTCATCCTAGTAAAATCCCTCACCCTTGAGGCCGGAGTAGGAGCATAAGGAGCTTGGGCCCCTTGGTTGATTTGGTTGGTCATAGCATGAGCAAACATGATGATAGCATCTCGGGACTCATCATGGCCACTCCCCCATCTTGAGGAGCTTGAGGAATGGGAGGGGTCAGTTGCTCCTCGGTTGAATGGTCTCTCCTTCATCTTTCTCTTGGAATAGGCATGATCTAGAATATCAATGAACATTCATTAGAGGAAAAGCCATACCTTAACTTCTATAGCACGATATAGATCATGAACAAGGGGAATATTTCTTAAAATACCTTCGAAGCCTCTTACTCATAGTTGTAGTGCACTTCACAACCATGAACAGGACTCTAATCGATGCAATGTCTTGGATTGCGAGGATCATTAACAACCTAATACTCTGATACCAAGTCTGTCATGACCCAAGCTAGGGTTAGAAATGACACGGCGAATAAGGAACTTGAAGGAACCCCAAACAAGCCACTTACCATATCAATCATATAAATTTCAAATGTAGAATACATGCGTGGGAAGAGACCATAATCATAGACCAAGCAACTACTACTTGGAATCTATGGCATGTCACCCTCTTGGTAAGGTGGTCAAGGTTTCTAGACCTCAAAATGGTAGCAAGGGCGTGTCACCCCCTGACAAGGTGGTCAAGGTATCTACCCCTCAACATGGTAGTATGGGCATGTCACCCCTGACAAGGTGGGCAAGGTACCTACCTATCAACATGGTAGTACGGGCAAGTCTGCCCCCGACAAGTGTGATGAGCCGCTCAAATTCTACCCAAAAATGCCATAGAAATGTGTAAAGCTTGCAAGAAGGGCCTGGAAGCTTCCAGTTTATTCAAAACTAGTGTAGGATAGTCTTGTAGTCTTTAGGCCTCTCTAGAATTGGGTGGAAGAATCTAGAGAGGGACTATAGTGTAAATACTAGGGACTATTGTGTAAATATAAATTACACTTTGGCCCTTAGTAGTATAAATAAAAGGGCCATTTCATTTGTTAGGCATCCATAAAACAATCAAGCAAAGCATTGTAAAGCTTTCAAGAGTTCTCTAATAAAAAGTTCTTTCTTTGTGTCTCCAAGTTCCAAGTTACTTTGTAAAGTTTCTTAAGCTTAGTCTTTCTAAGTTCTTGCTAAGCTTTGGGAGTTAGGCTGACTAGCAACTTGAACGTTAAAAGTTTGCTAGGCTACACAGTTCATTGAAATTATGACCAAGTCTATGACAGTTGGTATCAGAGCAAGGTTGGAAGACCATTGAAACATTAGGAGGAATAGAAGGCGGCAGTGAGATCACCCAAGTTGGTAAGAAGGAATCTAGGGGCTAGAGGTCTCGACCCAAGGAGGCCGTGGTGGAGTTTTAGACACGGCTAGCCAAGGTGGAGTTGGCCATAACCAACGGGCAGGAGAAGTTCGAGGAGGCCGACCAGAAGTTAAAGGAGGTCAAACAAGGCCTAGACGGATTAAAGGAGGAAATGCAATCCACCATGAACTAAATCCTAGCCCAATGTCTTGATAGTGTGAAGTCCGTGGAGGAGACTCACAAGGCAGAGATTTCTTTGATGTTGGAAGAGCTAGGGAGGCTTTTGTGCAAGCTGGAAAGCACGGAGGAGGAGCTTAGCCTGTGCAAAATGGCTCTTGCCCAGGGGACTACGAGTACGTCTGAGGTAAGGACTACACCTTCCAAGTTCGATGTTCTACGAACCAAGTCTTTCAAAGGGTCAAGGAATGCGAAGGAGCTAGATAATTTTATTTGGAGTATGGAGTAGTACTTTAGGGAACTCGCCATGACCGACGATGTCCTGAAAGTTGATATGGCCAGTCTCAACTTAGAAGACACCGTGATGGTGTGGTGGAGGAGGAGACAGAGGGACACAGAAAGAGGCACCTACTCTGTCAGCACTTAGGTGGAATTCAGGGCAGAACTCAAGAAGCAGTTCTACCCCAGCAATGTTGAAGAGGAGGCTCATGGCAAGCTGAGGAGGCTACAACACAAAGGAAACATATAGGAATACATGAAGGAGTTCACTGAGGTACTTCTTGAGATCCCCAACTATCCTGGTAAGGAAGCTTTCTTTGCCTTCATGGATGGGTTACAATAGTGGCTAAGTTTGAGATCCAAAGACGAGGAGCGCAAGACTTGACCACTGCTATCTCCATTGTTGAGTCCCTTATTGAGCTTAGGAAAGTGGAGAAACCTAAACCAAAGGACAAGGGTGGCAAGGGAAAGAGTGGGAGAGACCCATATTGACGTAAAGAGGAAACTGAAAGGGCAAAGGGATCTAAAGAGCCCCAGGCCAAGTCTAGAACCCCAACTAGCTGCTTCTTTTGTGAGGGGCAACACAAGGCGAGAGAATGCCCCAAAAAGAGCAAACTCTCGACCTTGATTGAGGAACATGAGCAAGAGGAGGCGAAGATAGGGGCCCTACGACTCCTCAGTGCAATCAAGGCGAAGGTGGAGGTGCCAAAGAACGAGAAAAAGGGGAGGTTATTCGCTGAAGCCAAGATTGGAGAGCACACCGTGAAGGTACTAGTTGACATGGGAGTCGACAGAAATTTTCTCACCCTGCAAGAGGCCAAGAGGTTGGGCATCCAATTCGAGAAAGGATGTGGTTGGCTTAAAGGAGTAAATTCTACACTAACAGAGACCTTTGGAGTTGCCCAAAATGTAAAGGTAAGCTTAGGAAATGGGAACGGTCAAATCAATTTCTCTATTGTAACCATGAATGATTATCCACTTGTCTTGGGTATTGAGTTCATGGACCGGGTCAAGGCCGTCCCAATCCCCTTTGCGAACTCACTGTGTATCTTGGAGGAGGGTAACACTCATCTAGTCTCACTAGAGCATGAGACCTGACTACAAAAGAAGCTGATTTCAGCCATGCAACTTGCCAAAGGCGTAAAGAAAGAGGAGCCAACCTACTTCGTGGCACTGAAGGAAGAAGACGTTATCCCTCCAGTCGAAGAACTACCCCAAGGATTCAAGCATGTCCTGGAGGAGTTCAAGGATGTGATGCCACCCGAGATGCCAAGGTGGTTGCCACCAAAAAGATAGGTGAACCACAAGATAGAGCTGGTACCAGGTCCCACTCCGCCTGCGGCAGTGCCATATTGGCACCTCCAGAGCTTAAAGAATTACGGAGGCAATTGAAGGAGTTGATAGACATGGGCTACATTCGTCCATCAAAAGCACCTTATGGAGCCCCAGTCTTGTTCCAGAGGAAGCATGACGGATCACTCCAATTGTGTATCAACTACCGGGCGCTTAACAATATCACGGTCAAGAACAAGCACTCGATCCCACTTATTGCCGATCTCTTTGATCAACTTGGTCAAGCACGATGGTTTACGAAGTTGGATGTGCGGTCCGGATACTACCAAGTGAGGATTGCCGAGGGGGATGAACCAAAGACCACATGCGTCACGAGGTATGGTTCGTATGAATTCCTTATGATACCCTTTGGACTCACAAATGCACCAGTAACTTTTCGCACCCTCATGAACCGTGTCCTACAACCATTCTTGGATAAGTTCATGGTGTTGTCCCTGGATGACATTGTCATATACAGTAACACTCTAGAAGATCTGGTAAATCATCTGAGACAAGTCCTCCAAGTACTCTGGGAGAACAATTTGTACTTTAAGAAGGATATGTGTGCATTCGCTCAATGAGAAGTCTCCTTCTTGGGACACATCATTGGAGAGGGAAAACTATGGATGGATGAGTCCAAGGTCTGCGCCCTACAAGAAAGGGATCCACCAAAGAAGGTGCCAGAACTTTGATCCTTCCTTGGATTGGCTAACTATTATCGAAAGTTCATCAAAGGCTATTCTTCTATAGCCGCTCCCCTCACTGATTTTTTGTAAAAGAACCGGACCTGGGATTGGAATGAGAAGTACCAAATAGCATTCAAGGCACTAAAAGAAGCCGTGGTCAAGGAACCGGTGTTGGTCTTGCCCGACCATGTCAAACCTTATGAGGTGCAAACAGACACTTCAGACTTTGCCCTGGGAGGCGTCGTGATGCAAGAAGGGCATCCAGTGGCTTACAAAAATCATAAGCTAAATGATGTGGAGAAGCGCTACATAGTCCAAGAGAAGGAGATGACTGATGTAGTACATTGCTTGAGGACGTGGAGACATTATCTGCTAGGCACCAAGTTTGTCATGAAGACAGATAATGTTGCCACAAGTTACATCCTTAAGAAGAAGAAGCTAACACCAAAGCAAATAAGGTGGCATGCTTTCTTTGCTAAGTTCGACTTTATGATGGAGTACAAGCCAGGCAAAGGGAATGTTATGGCTAACACCCTGAGCAGAAAGGACAAACTTGCCTCCATCACTAGCCTAAGTTCCCAATGGTTGATCATATAAAGGAGTTGGAGCAAGACCCGCAAGCCAAGAATTTGTTGGGCCTGGCACATTAGGGGAACATGCGCTAGTTCTAGCTTGAGGACAGGTTGCTCCTTACCAAGGGAAATCAGGTGTACGTGTCGAAATGGGGAGGCTTAAGGAAGGAAATCGTCAAGGAGTGCAATGACTCAAGGTGGGCAGGTCAACCTAGAGTGCGAAGGACTATGACACTCATTGAACGAGCTTACTATTAGTCCCAAATGAGGGATGATGTGGAGCTCTATGTAAAGACTTGTCTTGTGTACTAGCAAGACAAAGTGGAACAATGTCCCGCAGCCGGTCTATTGGAGCGCCATTGCCTATTGCAGAGCAACCATGGGATAGAATTTCCATGGACTTTATGACATGTCTGCCAAAAATCAGAGGGATGCATCAATATTATAGTCATCGTGGACCGATTCAGCAAGTATAGGGTATTCATACCGGTCCCGACCAAGTTCAATGCTAAAGATACTGCCCGATTATTCTTCAAACATGTGGTGAAATATTGGGGCATCCTAGAGACCATAGTCAGCGACCGGGACACTCATTTCATGGGTAGATTTTGGATGGAGCTCTTCAAAATATTGGGGTCTGAGCTCAACTTTTCCACAAGCTTTCACCCACAAATGGATGGCCAAACAGAAAGGGTGAATGGTTTACTGGAGCTATACCTGCGGTATTATGCCAGTGCCAATAAAAAGAATTGGGTTAAGCTACTTGACATCACCCAGTTTTCTTATAAGTTGCAAAAGAGTGAGTTAACTAGGTCGAGTCTATTTGAGCTAGCACGGGACAACAACCAATGACACCATCAACTATGGCCATTGATTATAAAGGGCCCAATCTTGTAGCTTACAAATTTACCAAGGGATGGCATGAGAAGTCAGACTTGGCAAAAGCATACTTAGCAAAGGCCATGTAGAAAATGAAGAAATGGGCTGATGCTAAGAGAAGACATTTGGAGTTCGAGGAAGGAGACTTAGTCATGGTGAAGCTCCTTCATCACCAAAGCAGATGACTAGTCAAGGTGCACAAGGGGCTAGTAAGGTGCTATGAGGGGCCATTTCCCGTGGAGAAACGCATTAGCAAGCTAGCCTACCGCTTGACTTTACCCTTACACTTGGAAATGCATCCTGTTTTTCATGTGAGTCTGTTGAAGCAATACCATCAGGATGAGGATGATCTATGTTGGGGTGAATCAAAGAGAGCACTAGCAGCCATCATAATAGTGCCAGAGCGAGAAGTGGAGGAAATTCTTGCCCACCACATCGTTCCTAGATGGGGGACTCATCCCAGTTACACCAAATACTTTGTAAAAGGGAAGGAATGTCCCGACAGTGAGGTGAGCTAGGAACATGAGCTAACATTGTGGGACTACCAGGACCTTATCTGAGCCTACAAGGAGGAAGCGCCGAGGACGTTGCCAGATTGAGTGGGGGAGATTGTGACGAGCCACTCAAATTCTGCCTAAAAATTCCTTAGAAATGTGTAGAGCTTGCAAGAAGGGCTTGGAAGCTTTCAGATTATTCAAGACTATTATAGAATAATCTTGTAGTCTTTAGGCCTCTCTAGAATTGGGTGGAAGAATCTAGAGAAGAACTAATGTGTAGATACTAGGGACATGTTATGTAAATATTAATTACACTTTGGCCCTTAGGAAGTATTATAAATAGGAGGGTCGTTTCATTTGTTAGGCATCCACAAAACAATCAAGCAAAGCATTGTAAAGCTTTCAAGAGTTCTCAAATAAAGAGTTCTTTCTATGTTCCTCCAAGTTCCAAGTTTCTTCTTAAAGTTTCTTAAGCTTAGTCTTTTTAAATTCTTGCTAAGCTTTGGGAGTTATGCTGACTAGCAACTTGAGCATTGAAACTTTGCTAGGCCGTACGGTTCATTGGAATTACGACCAAGTCTGTGACACAAGGTGTGGTCAACTTGCAATACTATAGGTAGTTTTCATGAATTCAATGCATATATACAATCCCTCAATCTTCATAAAGTCACTTGGCTTATAAACCATGTAATAGAACATCAATAACTTAAGAATCCTTGTTAGGATATTTTATCAAACAGTTGGTGGGTGTGTAATGCTACTTCAAAATCATGCAATTCAAAAATGAAATAATATGAGAAAACTCAATGTAAGTCAACCCACCAACACATAGTAAAACCCTTATATAAGATACCTTGAAATTCATCATCAAATCTCATAATAGATCATTGTTTCATAGCTCAAAACATGCATAATCTCAATATACAAAACCTATTCATAGTTTAAGCTTGAAATCGATAAACATGTATATTCAATCAACATTTAATGAACCCCAACATAATTTGTAATTAAAATCCATAATAAAAGATACCCATAGAAGATACAACTTAGAAACATGTAATTTTCATAAAAAGAGAGATTAAACTCTATGGGTGAAAGGACCCAATGGATGAAACCCACATATCTCAAACTTGGGTTTTCTTGATGTAGACTTAAAGGAGACTAGAAGCTTGAATGGTGTTCTTGAGGTCCGAAATTAAGCTTGGAACACTTGAATTTGGATGAAATATTTGGCAAAGTGTTAGAGAGGATTTTGAGAGGGTCTTGCGTGTTATAGAGTTGAAAAATGGCTAAGTATAGGTGTTCACGTATAAGTGGGCATGGGGCTATGACCCCAAGGCCCTTGGGACAAAATGAAAAACCAAGGAAAACAATACACTAGTCTGTGTCAGGTCCACAACGCGGACCCATCGTGCATGCAACTCCAACACTGATCCGCGCCCCTAGCACGTCGCGGCCAGGGCGCGGATGACTACTAGAATTTGAATTTTTGTGAAATTAATTTTTTGCTAGGGTCCTCTAAAATCAGTTTTATACTCATTTCCCACTCAATTTTGCCTCCTAATCACGAATATGAAGTTGTATTTTTGATATCATTCACAAATTTTGAGATTTATGAAAATAACAATTATGGGCATTCCTGAAGCACATTTTTGGGGCGTTTAGCCCACCAGCTCACCTTGAAGATGTACACCAAAATAAAGAAAATGATAAAGTCTCTACATTAAGAAAAGAATCATAAGGGGCTTGTTCCCAAAGTATGAGAACTCACCAACAAATCTTCTAGCTCAGAATCAGGATCTATCCACAAAATGGAATGGGTGCCTCGCCATCCATCCCTATATGATTAGATCATATAGGCAAAGAAGTGTGTGTTAGTATGTGAAATGTAAAAAGTATGTAAGTATGCCATGAATCAAAGAACATCATAATAATATCAATATGCATAATCATTATCAATAGGATTAGGACCCAATATGCATGAGTAATGCAAATTTAGAACCATGAGAAGAAGCATCATAAAATCTATTCATAACCTCAACATACATATGTAGGAAAAGACTAGAACTTACATATAAGACCATACAAACTATGCCATAGAATCTTGATGTTCACTTTACATCAAGCTAGAGGAGTCTAATTTGTAAAGCTAGACTCGATCCTCACCCTATATGCTCTAACCTAGCACAGTGAGAACCATCATTTGACCCCACCCTTTAGGCTCTATCGTATAACAGTGAGCATTCATTAAAGCTATATGGATCCATTAGCATACCTTTAAGTCATGAAAAACATGGACATCATTCTTATGGTGGTACATATTATGCAACTATGGAATTTATCAAAGCCCTCTAGGTGCTAAGTCACATCCCACAAAATACATAAATCATCATGAATATACATAGTTTTCAACATATTTCATAAAATAATCATCATAGTCTTTCATAAAAATCTCATGTCATAAGGAAGTCCATCTACTTGCTTTACATCATAGTATGGGTAGACATTCCCACCTTAACATTGTCATCATAATCATTGTCATAACGTCATCATTATCATAAAATATATGTTACATACATTGAGATCATAATCATGAAAATCCATAGCTTTATCATAAGAGACTAGAGCTAAGTATGGGTCCACATATAATTGGATAAAAATATACAATTGGATAGGATTCATAGAGAAAACATGCAATTAAGAATCTTGGATCATTAGTAAAGGAACCCACATCAAATCATTAAGCCTTAATCATGCATACTTTGAAATTACATACTTTTACTTGAATATCATATACATCATAATTCAAGCTTAAATAGGCTTAATAACCATAGAATATTCATAATTTATGCATTAGGGATCATAGCATAAAAATCCATATAAAATCGTCATGAAACTTTGATAAAAGAAGGTTTTGGATTGTGTTTCATGGATGAAAATAATCCATGAATAAAGTGCAACATACCTCAAGTAGAATCCTTAAGGATTGAAGAGAGAACCTAAAAATCCTTAGTTAAACCCTCAAGCTTTAGTTTCAATGGAGCCATTATCTTAGAGAGAGAAATATTAAGAACCCTTGAGAGAAATTTTGAGGATGAATGACTTTATATGAATTAGGAATATAACTCAAATAGGTTAGGTAGATTACATCAGTTAGGATAGTCAACGCGATGTTGTTTATGACTTAGATGAATTAGAAATATCAAAAATACCCTTCATAAAAAAATACCGGAGCCATCCACAAAGCTCTTTCTACGAGCCATGGATCAACCTATGAATCGTACCCTATCTCGTAGAACTTTATGTCACAAAAATAAGGTTTCTTGAATTTACTGCTTCTGGCCTACAAATTTGCAAGATGACCTTTGGAATCGTTTATGGGTCATAGATCTTTCCATAAAGTGGTTTCGAACTTGGAAGAATTTTGGGTTCATCAAGGCTCCTTTCTATGAATCCTTTGATGGGTCATAGTTTCTTATATGGTCACTCCTAGTTTCTAGTTAGTCAACTTTCAAAAATTCTTCAATTTTTCATTTTCACTAGGCACATACCATGAACCCTCTATGATCTATGGTTCCTTCTATGTATTGTAAACTGGCTTGTAGGATCAAACCATCTCCAAAATTCTTAACTTTCAATTTTCCAAGCAAATAAACATGAGGGGTGTTACAATATCTTCCCCTTAGGATCATTCGTCCTTGAATGAGACAGAAATATGTTTGAGTAGAGCAGGAGCATAGCTAACATTACAACATATATTCAAAATGCAACTTAATAACCATTTTCAAGGAAATCATCAAACTTACGCATCACATATCATTCAAAAATAGTTTCATGATCATATATGCATGCAACTTCTCAAGAGATACGTCTTCATGAGAATTTTAAAGGAATAGGTTGTATTAATGTGACACCCCATAACTCCATGCTTTTTTGTTTCAAGGATTATTTTTTAGGTGGGGAGTGTTTTAGGGTCGTGGGAGACTTCTAGTACTTTGACGAGTTCAAGACTTCCCAATGAATTGAGTTTTTGGAGATGCTTTGTGCAAGGGTCAACTATAACAGGAATAACTTTTAATGCACATGACACTGATAACCCACGACATATCAAATGAATTTCCTTTGAGTTAGCTTTCCAACGCACTTGGTTTAACCGCATTCTGAGTTCGGATGAAGAAGTTATACCTATTTCCATAGAGCCCTCCCGTGCAATGATGCCACATGGGCAGCCACACGAGCCGTGTGGCATCTCACAAGCCGTGTGACTGGATCGAGGCCTAAAATGTCAATATTATGTCCAAGGCATATGCCACGATAGGCCACACAAGCAGTGTGGCATGGGCCGTGAGGCCCTCCGTGAGGCTTTTGGAATGAAAATTTTTCTAAGTGTAAAATTACCGTCTCATAACTTTTGCAAAATTTTCTAAAATGTAATATTTGATGGACCAATAAATGGACTGTGTTACTTCAACAGCCTGTGAACTAGTCCGTGAGGTGACACTTAGGCAAAAATTCCAAGTATTGGCAAAGTTTACAATTTTTAATAATTGTCTAAGTGTTAGTTCATAGGCACTCCACACGAACCGTGGAGCGCCACACAACCCCTGTAACCTTAAGTGAGGTGTCACTTTATCAATTTTTCTCCATTTAATTAATGGTACTTTTGTGAATTTAATCCATTCTAATGACCATTTTAGACTTTCAATGCTATATTAACCTCCCCAAAAGACCTAAACCCTATTCCAAAGGATCAAAGTCATTACTCTTAACTTGAATAAACTCTCGAATTCTCTCTCTAGACTCCATCAAAACTCTAATACAAATGCAATGAAACTCAAGAGCAAGTTTTGGACTCCAAGATCCACTTCCAAACTTCAAGTCTTTCACAACCCAATTTCAACAAATTCAAGGTCCAAGATATATGGGTTTCAGCCATTGGGTCCTTTCACCCATGGTGCCCAACCTTCCATTTTATGTATATTGCATGTTTTTGAGTTAGATTATCTATGAGTATCTTCTATTATGAAATTTGATGATAAACTATGTTAGGGTTTTGTAAAATGTTGATTGTTTAAGCATGTTTTTAGCTTTGAATTTGTGATCTATTATGAGATTTAATGAGAGCTTTCAATATATCTTGCATGAGGGTGTTACCAAGGGTTGGTAGGTTGATTTACGTTAAGTTTTCTCACATGATTTCACTGTTCAATTGCATGAATTTGAACTAGCATTACACACCCTCCAAGTGCTTGATAAAATATCCAGTTAAGGGTTCTTGGATTATTGAGGGTCTATTGCATGGCTTATGGGTTAAGTGACTTTATGAAGATTAAATGAATGTATGTATGCATTAAATTCATGAATAATACTTATGATATTGTAAATGAATTGATGGGCTCCCTTGCTTGTTATGTTCTTGGGAAAAAGAGAAGTTCTTACTCGTTACTTGAATGTAATGGTTTAATGAACTATTTACGTGAATCCAACCATAAAGGTTATATTATAAGGCATGGATATTCTATAAGATCTACCGAAATGACTCTGCCATAAGGTAGAATGATTCATGATTCCTTCTGAAAAGATTATATTGTAGGTGGTCTATCTCAAGCATGTTTGTATAAGGTTCGAGCATACTTATATTCCACATTGGGTTTACGTTCCTTGATTATGACTAAACTTGTTTTTACGTTCCTTGATTATGACTAAACTTGTTTTACTTCAAGTATTTATCATGCATGGCATATTGATATTACATTATCTCTTGCTTATGCTTATGCATTTTGATTATGTTACCTATCACTTATTGCATTGCATCCTACATACTTAGTACATTCAAACATCCTAACGCATACTCTATGCCTACATGATGTTACCATGTAGGAATCAGAGATTCTCACGATCATTCTCTACGTGGTCAGTTTTGGACATCTTGAATTTATGCGTTGGTGAGTCCTCAAGTTCCGGGAAACTAGATATGCCACAACTGCTATGTTATCTCTTTATGTTGAGCTTTTGATACTATGAGGGCAAGCCCAGAAAGTGTCTTGTCCCCCGCCCATTCTACGTCTAGAGGTGTTGTTTGACAAGTGATGTAATTATTTTTGAGCTTTGACTCTTATATGCTTTATGCTATTAAAGATTTCCTTTAGTCCCTTTATCTTTATTTATACTCTCTTGATGCTGATTACTTTGCTTCTGCGACCAAGGATGTGCGATTGATATGCTAAGAGGTTTGTTTGGGTCCCTTCGGGTTCCTATTTCCCGTGTCATGTCTAGGACCTAGGCTTGGGTTGTGTCAAGCTTGGTATCACAACCCTAGGTTGTTATTGGTCCTCGGAGTCCAACACACCACGTCGATTAGATTCTTATTCATGATCGTGAAGTGCGCCATAATTATGAATAGGAGGCTCTAAGGCATTTTAGGAAATGTTTCACTTCTTCATGGTCTATATCATGCCTTAGTTGTAGTGTAAGTTTTTCCCCCTAACTAATGTTCGTTTCTCTTCTAGATCATTCCTCTTCAAAGAGGGAGACCAAGGTGGGACTGTGCACTCGCAGGACAACTGGCTTACCCCGCTCCTCAAGCTCCTGAAAATGGAGCGGCTACCGAAGTTGAGTTCTGGAATGCTATTACTATGTTGGCATATGTAATGACTAACCAAATTAGTTAAGTGACCCAATCCCCTAATGCTCATACTTCGGCCTCAAGGGTGGGGGATTTTTTAGGATGAACCCACAGAGTTCCATGGGTCTAAAGAGGATGAGGACCCTCAAGATTTTCTTAGCGAGGTGTATAAAGTGTTGTCTATTATGGGGGGTTAGATTTGACGAAAAGGAGTTGGCGGTCTACGAACTTAGGGGGTGGCTCAAATTTAGTTTACCCAATGGATAGTGGAGAAGGGGAACGATAATGTGATCCTTTGGGAAGAGTTTAAAGTGGCATTTCTCAATCATTTTCCCCCCTTGATCTAAAGGAGGATAAAATGATGGAATTTATTAATTTAAAGTAAGGGTCTACGAGTGTGAGGAAGTATGCCCTCAAGTTCAATCATCTCTCCAAGTATGCACCACAATTGGTGTCCTAGTTGAGGTCTAGGATGAACAAATTTTTGATGGGGGTGTCCAACTTGGTTAATGAGGAGTGTCGTGCCACCATGTTGATAGGTGATATGGAATTGTCCTACCTTATGACTTATGCCAAACAATTGGAGGGGGAAAAGCTTAGAAAGAGGAGTGGTGAGGCTAAAAAGACTCGGTTTGAGGGTGATCGATTTCAATAAGGTATTTTCAAGGCCAAGGATCTTTTAGTGCTCCAGATAGGAGGGTTGCTAAGGATGGGGCGCCTAACCTAAGGCTCCGAGGGGGTAATGATGGGGTGAATCATCTTAGATGCCTAAAATTTGAGAGGAATCATAGCGGCACATGTTGGAGGAATACGATTGCATGCTTTGGGTATGGTAAGATGGGCCATAAAATTCTGGATTGTCCATATGCTTAAAACAAGGGTAAAGGTGGTGATGTTGATCAAGGGTCAGTTCTATGCTCTTCAAAGGAGGCAAGGAGGGGATGAGGTGCCCTATGAAGTTACTGGTATGTTAAGGTTTTCTTGATTTTGTTGTGCATGCTTTGATAGTTTCGGGAGTCACTATTTCTTTCATTATTCCTTTATGCTAATAAGTTTCATATGAGTGTCCTAAATAGTTATGTGAGTCTTTTTTGATGTCCACCCCCCATTATTAGTCTATTATGGCTAGAAAGTAGGAGGATTTCCCCATGTCATTATTGCATAAAGTGTTGTTTTGTGATGTTTTTGAAATTTGCATGGTAGATTTGAGGTTGTGCTTAGGGTGGTTAGGTTACATGCATAGCATGCTTCCATTGGTGTAGGACCCGTAGGGTTATTTTCAATTTCCTAATGAGTCCGCACTTGAGTGGGAAGGTTGTAAAGTGGCATGTACGGGTAGATTCATTTCTTGTCTTAGGCCCAAATTGATCTTTGAGGGTTGCATTTATCATCATGGAAGGGTTAAGGATGTTGAGTCTAAAACCATTCCTATTGAATCAGTTTTGGTAGTCAATGAGTTTCTTGGTGTCCTTTCTGATATTTTGGATTAGTAGTAATGTCTTTTGCTTGATCTATGCCCCAGCTATGTTTGTGGATCTCGTTAGGGTCATTAAAACCTACCTCAATATATGTATAGTAATGTAATGGTTTGATGGTTCCAAACCCAATTTTGGTTGAAGAAGTGAAGTAAGGGAAAAGCCTTGATTCCGCCTTACTAAGAGTTGAATCCTTTGGATGGATAGGTGGGAAGGTTGCTTAATAAGGATGTAGTACTTGTCAAGATCCTTTGGGAGAACTATCAAGTCAAAAGTGTCACTTGGGGAGCCAAAGCATGCATGAAGGCGAGATATCCGTACCTCTTTCATTCTATTCAAGCTTATGATGGCAAACTAAGTCACTTCTATGATTTCAAGTCTTCTTTCGGCCCTTTTGTCATTTGTATGCATTCATGTTTAAGTTGACAAAATTATTGTGATTTTTGATGTACATGTTGAGATTTTTTGAAAATAATGTTTAAGTGCATTTGTTGCATCCATGTTAGGCAACAATCTTAATGATTACTTTTCTTGTATATGTTTCTTCGACATCCGGGGATGAATATTCCCAAGGGGAAGATATTGTGACACCCCATAACTCCATGCTCTTTTGTATCCATGTTTCAAGCCTCATTTATTTAAGTGGGTAGTATATTAGGGTCGTGGGAGACTTCTAGTGCTTTGACGAGTTCAAGACTTCCCTATGAATTGAGTTTTGGGTGATGGTTTATGTAAGGGTCAAATTTAAACAAGCGTAACTTCTAGCACACATGGAAATGGACAACTGACAACATGTCTAATGGAAGCCCTTTGAGTTAGCTTTCCAACACATTTGGTTTCACCTCATTTCGAGTTCGGATGAAGGAGCTTTGCCCGTTTTCATAGAGCCCTCACGTGCAGCGATGCCTCACGAGCATCCACACGGGTCGTGTGGCATCTCACGAGTCACGTGACTGGTCTGGGGCCTAAAATGTCCACTTTATAGCCAAGGCATGTGCCATGACAGGCCACAGGAGCCGTGAGACCCTCTGTGAGGCTTCCGAAGTGAATATTTTTCTAAGTGTAAAATTACCGTCTTGTAACTTTCACAAAAATTTTCTAAGTATGGTTTGAGGACTAGCAAACTGACCATGTGACTTCACACGGCCCGTGAACTAGTCACTGAGGTGACACTTAGGCAAAAATTCCAAGTGTTGACCAAGTTTCCAATTTCCAAAAATTATATAAGTGTTGATTAACAGGCACTCCATACGAACCGTGGAGTGCCAGACGAACCGTGTAACCTCAAAGTGAGGTGACACTATCAATTTTCTCTCCGTTTTATTAATGGTGTTTTCATGAATTTAATCCATTTTAATGACCTTTTTAGACTTCTAATGCTATTTTAACCTCCCCAAAAGACCTAAACTCTATTCCAAAAGATCTATGTCATTACTCTCAACTTGAATACACTCTCAAATTCTCTCAAGGGCCTCCATCAAAACCCCAATACAAATTCAAGGAAACTCATGAGAAACTTTTGGATTCCAAGACCCACTTCCAAGCTTCAACTCTTTCACAACCCAATTTCAAGGAATTCAAGGGCTAAGGTATGTGGGTTTCAACCATTGGGTCCTTTCACCCATGGTTCCCAACCTTCTTTTTTATGTAAATTACATGTTTTCAAGTTAGATTATCTATGGGTATCTTCTATTATGAAATTTGATGATAAACTATATTGAGTTTTTATAGAATATTGATTGTTTAAGCGTGTTTTGAGCTATGAATCTATGATCTATGATGAGATTTGATGAGAGCTTTCATTATATATTGTATGAGAGTGTTACCAAGTGTTGGTGGGTTGATTTAAATTAAGTTTTCTCGCATGATTTCACTTTTGAATTGCATGATTTTGAACTAGTATTACACACCCACCAAGTGTTTGATAAAATGTCCGGTTAAGGGTTCTTGAGGATCTATTGCATGATGTATGGGTTAAGTGACTTTATGAAGATGAGTGGAATTTATGTATGCATTAAATTCATGTAAAGTACTTATGATTTTGTAAATGAATTATTGGGCTCCCCTGCTTGTTGTGTTCTTGGGAAAAAGAGAAGTTCTTACTTGAGACTTGAATATGATAGTTTGATGAACTATTTTCATGACTCCTATCAAAAAGATTATATTGTAAGGTACGAATATACTGTAAGGTCTTCCGAAAAGGCTATGCCATAAGGTAGAATGACTCATGGTTCCTACCGAAAAGATTATATCGTACGGTGAGGAATTCCTATAACACCTACCAAAAAGGCCATGTTGTAAGGTATAATTCATGGTTCCTACAAAAACTTATATCGTACGGTAGAATAATTCGCGGCTTCTACCAAAAAGATTATATCATAAAATAGGGGACACCTTATACTACCTACCGAAAAGAATATGTCATAAGGTAGGAGTATTGGTAACACTCTCCAAAAAATGTTATACCGTAAGGCGAGTGGATGGTTTTGTGGTCCTTCTCAAGCATGTTTGTGTAAGGTTCGAGCATACTTATATTCCACAATGGATTTACGTTCCTTGATTATAACTAAGCATGTTTTACTTTAAGCATTGATCATGCATGCCATATTGATATTACACTATCTCTTGCTTATGCTTATGCATTTTGATTATGTTACTTGTCTCTTGTTACATAGCATCCTACACACTTAGTACATACTAACACATACTCTATGCCTACATGATGTTACCATGTAGGGACCGGAGCTTCTCACAATCATCCTCCACGTGGTTAGTTTTGGACATCTTGAATTTAAGCTTTGTTGAGTCCTCAAGTTTGAGGACGCTAGCTATGCCACTACTGCTTATGTTACCTCTTTATGTTGAGCTCTTGATACAATGAGGGTGAGCTCGGAAAGTGTCTTGGCCCCTGCCCATTCTATGTCTAGAGGTGTTGTTAGATAAGTGATATAATCATGCTTGAGCTTTGGCTCTTCTATGGTTTATACAATTAAAGATTTCCTTTAGTCCGTTTATCCTTATTTATACTCTCTTGATGTTGATTAATTTTCTTTTGCGATCAAGGATATGTGATTATATGCTAAGAGGCTTGTTTGGGTTCCTTCAGGTTCCCATTTGCTATGTTACATCTAGGCCCTAGACATGGGTCATGGCAATTAAATAACTTAGGCTCGAATAGAAGGAAAGAGATAAGGCTATCATTTCATCATATCTGCTTCAGCCTCCGAAGTAACACTTCCAACTTGTTGGTTTCTCCATAACACTCTGATGGACGCCACTTCTTTATTTCTCAATTTCTTCACTTGTCAGTCCAAAATCTCAACCAAAACTTCTTCATAAGTCAAATTTTCCTCAATAAATACATCCTTCAATGGAACAATAGTATTATGATTACTCAAGCATTTTATTAGTATTAAAATGTGAAGCACAAGATAAACCATAGCTAATTCCATAGGCAGGTCTAGCTCATACAACTTTCTTTACTATCTTGTAAGTTCCTACATATCTAGGACCCAATTTGCCTTTCCTACCAAAATGCATCACTCCTTTCATTGGGGAAACCTTCAAATACACCAATCACCTCCATCAACTCTAGTTCTCTTCTTCTAACATCGACATATGACTTTTATTGACTTTGGGCAGCCTTCAACCTTTCCCTTATAACTTTCACCTTCTCCATAGCCTCAAGAACCAAATCTGGTATCAATGACATTTCTTGAACTTCAAACCATCCCACCGGTGATCTACACCATCTACCATACAATGCTTCAAATGGACCCATATCAATAGTTGAATGAAAATTATTATTATAAGCAAATTTAATAAAAGGTAAGTTATTGTGCCAACTTCCTTTGAAATCAAGAACACAAGCGCTCAACATATCTTCCAATGTTTGTATTGTCCTTTAGACTTGTCCATCTGTTTAAGGATGAAATGCTACACTTGACTTCATCTTCATACCAAGGCTCTTTTGGAATGACTCCCAAAAATGAGAAATAAATTGAGCACCTTTATCTAATATAATGGACAATGGTATCCTATACAATCTTACCTATTCTTGGATATAAACCTTAGCATAATCTTCAGCACCATAAGAAGTCTTCATCGGCAAAAGTGGGCTATTTTTGTCGTTCTATCCACAACCACCCATATTAAGTCAAATTGCTTTCTAGTTTTTGGCAAACCCATGATAAAATCTATCTTCACTACCTCCCATTTCCAAGTTAGTATTTCAATGTCTTGAGTCAACCCACTACGTCTTTGGTCCCTTACTTGTTGACAGTTGACACACCCCATCATACACTTTGCTATGTGTTTTTTCATGCCATTCCACCAATGCACTTCTCTCAAATCTCTATAAATCTTAGTGGATTCTGGATAAATAAAATACTGGGAATTATGGGCTTCATCAAGTATCCTTTCCCTTAAGCTATCCACATTAGGCACACACAATCGCCCCTGATAACGTGGCACTCTATCTCCCCCTTGTGAGAAGACTTCTACCTTCTTATCAACCACCAATTTCTTCAATTCAATCAAAGTAGGATCCATGCCTTGTTTTGCTTTAGCTTCCTCCATTAAAGATGATTCCATCTCATTATGTACTAACACACCACAATTGCTCAAGCTATTCAATCTCCCATCCAAACAATTCAAGCAATGTAATTATTTGGCCACTTCTTTCTTTTCATTTTCAACATGGCACCAATCTACCCATAGGCACTCTACTCAAAGCATTGTCCACAACATTAGCCTTGTCGGGGTGGTACATCACACTTATATCATAATCTTTCAATAATTCTGACCATCTTCTTTGTCTTAGGTTAAAATCCCTTTGGTTGAACATATGTTGTAAACTCTTGTGGTTGGTAATATATCAACATGTACCTTATAAAGATAGTGTCAACAAATCTTTAATGCAAACACAACAGCCAACAACTCAAGATCATGTGTCAGATAGTTCTTTTCATGCACTTTTAATTGCCTTGAAGCATAGGCAATGACTTTTTCATGTTGCAGCAACATACATCCCAAAATATGTGAAGCAACAAAACATATAACAAAACCATCCAACCTTCGACCAATGTTAAAACAGGAGCTGAGGAAAGATGATCCTTTTCCAATTAGAAACTCTTTTAACGTTCATCGGATTATTGGCATTTTTCCTTCTTTGGGTCAACCTCATCAAAGGAGAAGCAATGGAGGAAAATTCTTCAACAAATCTTCTATAATATCTGGAAAAACCAAAGAAGCTCTTCATATAGGATGACAATAGTCTAGGCCAATGCTTCACTGCCTTTGTCTTCTTTGGATCAACTCTAATACCATCACTCAAAATGATAAAACCAAGAAAAGCTACCTCTCTTAGCCAAAATTCACACTTGCTAAACTTGACAAAGAGTTATCTATCTCTCAATGTTCAAAACACAATCTAAAATGGTTTTTATGATCCTTTACATCCTGCAAGTTAACTAATATATCATCTATAAATACCACCACAAACATATCCAGGTACAATTTGAAAATCTATTTATCAAATCCATGAAAGCAGCAGGTGCATTTGTTAGTCCATATGACATAACTAAAAATTCAAAATGGTCATACAAAGTTCTAAATGTTATCTTTGGAATGTCATCTTCCTTCACCCTCAATTGGTGATATCTGAATCAGAGATCAATCTTAGAAAAGTAGCTTGTACCTTCTAGTTGATCAAATAGGTCGTCGATCCTTGAAAATGGATACTTAGTTTTTATGATTACCTTATTTAATTGTCGATAATTCACGCACATCCAAAGTGAAGTATTCTTCTTCCTTACAAACAATATAGGAGCACCCTATGATAATACACTAGGCCTTATGAATTCCTTATCAAGCAAATCCTTCAATTGTTCCTTTAATTCTTTCAATTTCGATAGGGCCATTCACTATGGATTTATAGAAATAGGTTGGGTGTCAGGCAAAAGATCAATACCAAAATTAATTTCCCCTACAAGGAGAATACCATTGCAAAACATTGGGAAAGACATTGGGGAAATCATTAACTATGGGGACCGAATCAAGATTAGGGACATGAGACTCAACATCCATGACTCAGATAACATGATATTGATAACCCTTGGAAATTATTTTCATAACTTTCATATCAGAGACAAACTTTCCCTTAAACACAGAATTAGTTCCCTTCCGTTCTGCTATACTCTCATTAGGGATTTGAAATGTAAACTTACATGTCCTACAACTAATAGAAGCAGAGGATGAATACAACCAACCCATACCAAGAATAACATCGAAGTCGATCACATCGAGCTCCACTAGATCGCATGGGAAGACTTTATGTAAGTCAACATGGGACAATTTCTACGGATTTTCTTGGCTAGGATTGCCTCACCATTAGTAGTATAGACCAAATAAGGTTTTAGCAAAACTTTCAAAGACATATTAAATTTTATAGAAAGACAAGGAGTAACAAAAAACATATTGGCACCAGGGTCAAGCAAAAACATACACATCATGATCAAAGACTTTTAACACACTGACAACCATATTAGGAGATTCATCAACCTCTTGCCTAGTATGTAGAGCATAGAACCGATTACCAAGTGGACCACCACCTTGAGCTTGGGCACCTTATCGCACTTGCCCTTTTTGAGCTACTTGACCTCGGGGACACCTTTCTTTACACTTACTAGTAACATTAGGACACTAGATAATCTTGTGTCCCATCTTTCTATAACCAAAACATGCATTGGTACCACTCAAGCATCCACCAACATGGTTCCTCCACACTTGGGACACCTAAGAGGAATGGAACCACCTTTCGCAACATTGGTTGAGTCTTAAGATTGGTCCCTTTCTCTTTATCAAACTTTTAAGGAGCGCCTTTAGCAGACCCTGGCCTTGTTGTAATCGGCCACCACCGGATTTACCATAAGAAAATCCTTCATCATATTGAGCCCTCTTAGACTCTCTTGTTCTCATCTTTTTCAACTTTTCACTCTCCACTTGTTCGACATAGGTCATGAGTCTAGATATATCCATTTCTTTAACAAGCATCATAGCCTTGCACTCCATCTTTACTAAGTCGAATACACTCAAAGTTAATTTGTTCATACGAGCCCTTGAGTCAGTCACCAAAGAAGGAGCAAATTTGGACAATTTAGTGAACATAAGGGTATATTCCCTCATACCCATACTGCCTTGCTTCAGGCTAAAGAACTCTATCACCTTAGCTTCTAATATCACCTAAGTTACACCTCCTTCTTAGAGGATAAAGCTGTCGTTGTCAAGAAATACAACTAACCAAGGTTAGGGTCGAATCCACAGGGAATAAGTAGACTTAAGACAAATTCACCAATAAGCAATTCAAGCAGTTTAAGAAACTCAGTTCCCTGAAGGGGGGTATACAATAATTGATAAGAAAGTAAACTAAACTAACTATGATGAGATACAATCAATAATAGAGAGCAACCAAGGTATCATGTTCCCCATATTCCCCAACGTAGCATCACCTGATAACTCAATTCTTATCTAATATATAGCATGCAGACGAATTTCACTATGCGACTTAACCCATCTTCATAGTGTGCAATACTAACCATTACCTATAACTCCCAATACAACCTCACCTTGGCCCAGTTCGGTTGATTAGACGAGAACACACCAATAAAATCCTGTTATTCAATCTCTTTCCTATTAATTACGGCCTTGGTCAAGTCAATAACACTAGGTGGGTTCTAATGTTGGCCACCATTAGAAAATATGCAAAATGAAGAGAATTGATTAATACATGCATATACCCATTCCAATAATTATAAATTACCCGGGTTCACTAAGTTAGTTATTCATAGTTCCCACAACCCTAGTTGTGGATTTAGCCACTCATACTATGGGTAGATAAAAAAAATTAAAATTGAGAAAAAATAATTAAGCACTTACCCAATTGAATTAAGATCAAACAAATCCAAGATTGATGAGAATCACAAGATTGAAGATCAAATTTACCCACAAGTATTTTCTCACAACCTTCTCTCTCAAGTGTTGAGTTCTCCAAGTACAAACCCTAAAAGTACTAAATGATGATGTCCTCCCTAATACAATAACTTAAAAGTACTATTTATATTAGTTACAAGTCCTAAATAAAATAGAAAAATTGGTCGGCGAACTACACGAAAGGTCTCTATGACTTATAATGTCTTCTACGATTCGTAGTCAGGGTCTCACAATCAGCTCCTGGGAACTTGGACCTCTCTTCTGCGACTTCACTTTATGACTCGTAAACTGATCCATGACTCTACTGCATATTCATAGGCTTCAGCTTCATCGAATTGTCCCTCACAGAAAATCTTCATGAAACCCATCAATACGACTTGTAGAATGCTCTACGACTCGTATACATATCTTGGTGAGCTAAACTTCTGAATTTATCCTTCATTGAAATTTGTCACGAAACTACCTCTATAAATTTTGAAATGCTCTACCATCCATAGAGGGTCTCATAAATCACCAAAAGTCAATAATCTTTTGCAATTTTGCCCAAAATCATGGTTAACTTGTCTTCCTACGAATCTAAATACAAAACACATAAAAACCACAATATCACATTGAGAACACACAAAATCCTACGTTTTAAGCATCAAAAGTGCTGTATTTTGATAGCACACCAGCTTCTCTCAGTTTAAGTGCTAAAAAATGATCAAGGAAGGCATCCTTATACATCTCCCAATCAATAGGCCCTTCTTTAATCTGTTAAGAGTTCTATCAAGTGAACCAAACTTGAGCTACTCCCTTAAGTTTATAAGCCACCAATTCATCCTTCTCTTGAATAGATACCTCCATAATTTGCACCATCTTATATACCACATGAATGGACTCTTGTGGATTTTCATCCACCTTGGAACCATGAAACTTTGGGGGATTCATTCTAGCAAAATCTCTTATCTTTGAAGCCGGAGTAGAAGTCTTTGGAGAGGCAACAACGGGAGAAAACATAGTGATAGCGGCTCTAAACTCATCACTGGAAACTTGATCTACTTATGGGACTTGAGGAGCTTGAGGAGCTAGAGGAACTTGGCCTTCGTTAGCATTACCTCTCCTAGGCATAAGAGCACGTTGTGGAGCCATTTCTGAAAGGTCAAAGGATGATCATTAGTAGCTTTGAAGGTATGACATAGATCAGAAAGTGGTGTAGTTTTCTTAAATATCTCATAACCCCTTATTCATTGATATGGCACACTTCACAATAATGAACAAAATTCTTTAGACGTGGTATGTTGGACTCACTAGGATGATTTCAAACTTTATGCTTTGATACCACTTTTATCACAACCTGGACCTAGGACCTAGCCGTGACATGATGAATGCAACACCCAAAGGCATATCCCATCCATGGCTCATTTTCATATCAAAAGCATTCATAAAGTAATATAAGTATACATAAGAGAATAAGCAAGCGGAAGTACATTTAAAAAGAGAATGTCATACTTCCCATAGGGGAATATACATCAATCCATTAAGCCCAAATCATGCCCCTACATCATAGATCTTGGTGTAGTCTAGAACATAAAACACTAGCCACCCTAAAGATATACACTTAAAGAAAGAAAATGATAAAGTCTTAATATAAAGTAAAGCATCATAAGGGACTTGATCCTGAAATATGGGAATTCACCAACAAATCTCCTAGCTTGAAATCCAAATCTAGCCATGAAACGGAATGGGTCCCTCGTCGTCTATCCCTACATTGTTAGGTTATATACATAAAGAAGTATGTGTTATTACTAATTATGTGGAATGTACTAAGTATGTAGGTATGCCATGAACTAAAGGATATTATAATAATAGAAATATGTATAATCATAATCAATAAAATAAGAACCCAATATGCATAACCAATGTAAGACCATGCGGACTATGACATAGAATCTTGTTATTTACTCTACATCAAGCTAAGAGGAGTCTAATTTACCAAGGAGGATTCGATCATAACCCTATATGCTCTATCATAGCACGGTAAGAACTATTATGTGGCCCCAAGCATGGTGAGTATCCATTAAAGCTCTATGGATCTATTATGGTGGCACATAGTTATGGGACTATGGAATCTACCAAAGCTTTCTCGGTACTAAGTCATATCCCATAGAATACATAAATCATCATGCATATACATAGCCTTCAATATAGTTCATAAAATAGTCATCATAATCTTTCATAAAAATATCATGTCATAAGAATAGTCTATCTACTTGTGTTACATTATAGTGTGGATACACATTTCCACCTTAATATTATAATCACTTACACGCCCCTTTCCCCTCCTTAACCAACTGTCCGGGCTAAACCAACTTTTCTTTTTCTCTTGATTCTTTTCCGATCGAGATGTATTGACACATTGATATGCTTAACAGAATGAAACATTAATATATCAGAATCGTAGTTCAGAATGAGACCACTTGAAAGCCTAATTAATTCGACTTGAGCCTAACATAGCTAAGTTAAGAGATAATTGAGCATGCCATGACGTTGCGTTTCGCCCAAGAAAGATAAATGGAATCATCCAATAATCATTGTCATGAAACATGCTTATGCATACATTGAGATCATAGTTACAAAAATCCATAGCTTTATCATAAGAGACTAGGGCTAAGTATGGGTCCATGGACAATTTGATAAAATACATGCAATTGGATAGGATTCTAGAGAAAACATGTAATTAAGAATCAAACTGGATCAATAGTAAAGGAACCCACATCAAATCACTAAGCCTTAATCATGCATATTTTGAAATCATATAGTTTTGCTTGAAAATCATATACACCATAAAATTCATCATAATTTATGCTTAAAAAGGCTTAAGAGCCTTAGAATATTCATAATTTATGAATTAGGGGTCATAGCATAAAAATTCATATAAAATCATCATGAAACTTTGATAAAAGGAGGTTTTGGATTGAGCTTCATGAATAAAACTAATCCATGAATGAAGCCCTACATTCCTCAAGTAGAATCCTTAAGAATTGAAGAGAAAATTTGGAAATCCTTAGTCAAACCTTCAAACTTTATCTTCAATGGAACCCTAGAGAGAGAAATATTGAGAACCCTTGAGAGAAATTTTGAGGATAAGTGACTTTTCATGAATCAGGAGTAGGACTTATAATGGCTAAGTCAGTTAGGATAGCCAAGATGACATAGTTTAAGACTTAGACGAATTAAAAATGTCAAAAGTATCTTTTATTAAAAATTGTCAGAGCTGTCCACAAAGCCCTTTCTAAGAGCCGTGGACCAATCTACGGAACGTACCTCGTCTTTTAGAACTTTATATCACAAAAGTGGAGTTTTTTGAAATTTGTGGATTCCAACCTACGAATATGTAGGACGACCCGTGGAATCATTTACGAGCCATAGGTTCTTCCGTAAAGTGGTTCCAGACTTAGAAGAGTTTTGGGTCCTTCAGAGCTCCTTTCTACAAAGCCTTTGATGGACCGTGGTTTCTTATACGGTCCGTCCTAGTATCTTGTAAGTCAACTTCTAGAAATCCTTAAATTTTTTATGTTCACTGGGCACATCCCATGAACCCACTTATGACTCATGGTCCCTTTTACGGGCCATAGACTGGCTCATAGGATTAAACCACCAAAATCCTTAACTTCCAGTTCTCCAGGCCTATAAACATGAGGGGCGTTACAATTTTTCATCCAAAAATGTTCTTATTATTTAATGGGTAAAAAATGTGCTTTTCAAATAAATTTGTTATTTATTTTCTTTTTGAATGCATTATTTTCCTAATAATATTTTTTATAAACAAATATTTATCCTATTTCAATTTGAGAAAAAATTAAAATTAAAAATATTTTTATTATAATTAGTATTTGTATTGTTGTCTATATAAAAATTAATGATGGATTTACTATGATCTTATATTTATGACATATATTATTTGTTACTAAGGTACAATTTCTATTTTAACTGATAAAATAAGATTAAGAAAAAAAATTATTTTCTTGTGTTTTGATTAGGTAAAGTGATTTTAAAAGAAACAAAACAAGAAAAGAGTTATTTAAAAGTGATGTTTTTATTACGGACATATATGTTT
>JAOTQR010069390.1:0-13390 GCA_025774065.1 Solanum ossicruentum | reverse complement strand
TAATCCTTCGGGGCGGTGGGGAAGAGAAAGCTAGGCCTCTCCTTCTCGTCCCAGCCAATCCCCCGTTGATCAACCCCAACTACTATGTGGATGGACAATAAGACAATGCACTCCTAGTATGGATTATTTGAGGTTTCCTCTTTTTTTTTTTTTTAAAGAGAATGACTTCTTAGAATATATAATTGAAGTCAGTTTACCCTTTTATTGATTATGGACTGTATTTTCCTTGTAGAAAACATTTTAAACTATTCAAATTTCAAGGGTAATGAAGCCTTGCAAAATTATTCTTGTGGCAACATTTTTTAGTACCAAATAACTGTGAAAGTAGTAATTTCTCCTGTTTTGATAAGTTATTTCCTTTTGTCCTTTTCACTTTTTCAGGTTAACATGGAAAGGAATCTGGGTCAGACTTAATCTTAAATTGGATGCATTGGTGTGGGAGTTAAGGGAACCTTGAGGGTAAAGGAGATCCCTGAACCTAATTTCCTGCCAAGTGGAGAAAACGGAAATAGTATTATGGGGAAAGTATCTCCTAAAGATGAGCAATTGAACACTCTGAAACAAACATGTCGGTCGAGGAGTACAAAGGGCAAGTATCTGAGACCAGGTGATCTTGCACATCTTCGGAACACCAAGGTTTCTGCTGCTAAATGCCATACTGATCTATGGAAGAAAAGAGTGGTTGTAACTAATGCAAATGATGCTAATAAGGAAATTTTGTTTCCAAATGATGTTAATGATGAGAGTCCCAGATATCTATCTCCTGTGAGATCTCGTTTGGGGGACGTGACTTCACCCATGGATTTAGGTAGGCAGAATGATTTGCCAATGACACCAAAGACACCCGGAGCTGTTGAAGGCATGTCGGAGTCAAAGCTTGAGTCACTTCCATTGGATTTGCTGGTATTGAATGTTTTCATCCTTCTTCTCTCACCCAATCATCCATTTTAAACTTTGTTCATTAATACCCCTGTAAAGATCAATTTGCTCGACTTGCATTCTTTTAATATAGATGTTAATAAGAGTCTTATTTCACTTTAGGTAGAGAACAGGAAAAAATATTGGCAATGCAAGAGGGTGTTGGATGTGCTGCTTTTAGAATTATTGGTTGATATAAAGTGCTATAGTTGAATCAATTTGAATTTGTTTGATTGTATTCAGTATTTGCTCTGAAAGATTAGTGTGTATGGGTTTGAACAAGTAAAAGTAAGCACCAAAACACAGAAAGCAAAATTTACATGTGATATTTTATAGTGGTTTGGCAAGCCACTATTCAATTCTCTTTAGATGCAATGGATTATACTTCAGTTCCTTTGTCATGAGTTTCATGCAATCTCTAGTGATTTTGAAACACTCATCACTGACTTTTGGAGGTTGGATTTCACTTGCTGATCAACAGTGAAATTGCTTGTTGGTTTTTACACTTGCACACCAACAATGAGATCCCATATATCTCAATTTTTTTCAACTCACTCACTACAATAAAAGGTCACTGTCTCTTTTCTTGCACAAAGAATGATTTTCCTTGTTAAAATGTTCTTCAGGAAGCTGTGTCTTTATTGTGTTTGTCTCAGTTGCCTTTATAGCAATTCTCTTGAACTTTGAGTCTCAATGACTGTTTATTTGCAATTAATCATGGAGCAGGATTCAAGGAACAAATGTTTCTGGATTTAGAGCTTAGTTAGACATTTCCTTGTCCCCTTGCGAGCCCTTTGTCTTAACTAATCTCCTTGATTGCAAATCCTCAAAATGATATCTTCCCTTTGCATGCATTGATTCCAAACAACTGATTGCCTCCTAATAAGTGTGCTTTTGCCAGCATATCTTTCCCTTTCCTATTGATTTTCTCAACCTTTCATGATCTTTTGTTTCGTGCCAATCAAGAAGTGATTTTATTAATGCAAGAAAATTCTTGTTAGTATATTATCCTTAGTTCAAATAAATAGGTTGTCCGTCAACTATTGTTATTAAAATCTCAATACTTTTTGTCAAGTTTTCAGTTGCTTGTTGACATTCGCACACTGAATTTTATCATGGTTCTATTCTGATATGTTCAATCTCATCTAAACACCTGCATGGTGGAAGCTCCAGCTGTCTCATTCCATTACAACACATCAGTTACATATCTGTTTTCAGTTCCTCTATTAGTTTGCTTAATGTCATCAGTTCTTCACAGTTTGAAGCTATTTGTGAATGTTACTGCCTCTCCATGAAATTCTTTTGGTTTCTTTTCCTCATGCTCTCCTCCTAGCTTCCTCGTTAGCTTTACTTGATACTAGGCTACTTAATTGAATATTAATGTTGTCCATAACTGGAATTCTCTGAAAAATGAAAGAAAAAGTTGTAAGAGAAATAGGCTGAAAGTATGAGCAGATAAACTGAAATAGTTTGGCAAATGCTATGATCTATCCTACAAGGATTAGGGGAGCATTGTGTAATATGACAATTGGTGTGTTACTTATTGTTCGTTTGTGTTTTATGAAATGGAGATGGTATGATATTTAACATTTGAGAAGAATAATCTAAACTTTATGTCCGTGAGTACATAATCCAATTCCTGCTGTTTGTTGGCCATATGAGTTGGGTCTTTTTGGCGGTGATATAGGAAACTTTTTTGTTTAAAGAACTATTTTTATTTGAAATCATGTAATTGTCTGGGCTGATTATCTAATAATTTTTCTATATTATACTTTTAAGGTTAACATAGTTTGCCACTTGCAACATGACCAACTTAAAGCAGTTTTCCATGTCTCTCAAAAGATCAGAAAGGCAGTAAGTCATTCTCTCTCTCTCTCTCTCTCACTTTTTGTCTTTTAAGCCACACTCTCTCTCTCTCTCTCTCTCACTTTTTGTCTTGTAAGCCACATAAGAAGCTGTGATGTCTAATTGCTGATGCAAACGGGACAGGCAATTTTGGCAAGACAATTACATTTCAATTATACTACTCCAGATAGAAAGCGGCAAGATGTGTTAGGAACCATGACTCCTTTCTCCAGTGATCATTGTCTTTCTGCAAGGTAATTCTACGATCTTGTGATCATCCTTTAGATGGCTTAGTGATTTATATGCGTTAAATTGTAATATAGCTGTCACTTTGCAGCAAAGGGGATGGGAAAGGAACATGGGTTCACAGTCCTCGTACTCCTCCGGCTCCTAAGCAGGGTCCCAGGCCTCCAGCTCGATTCAATTTTATAGAGGAGCAAATTGCAGATGTTATTTCCCTGGAATCTGTATTTCTTAAAAGGCGTTTGGTCCCATCTGTTATACCAAAGCCCCGTTGCAAGTCCTTGGGTTCTAATAGAGTCCTATTTTATGAGGAGGAACTATGCCAGGCTGTTTCTCAGAATAAACTCCGTTAGTTTCTGCTTTATTCTCATCTCCTAGTGTGTATAATAGAAATCTTGGTAGTAATACAGCCATGATGGAGGTCTGTAATATTATCAAGGCCCTCGTGGCAGTTCTGGTGTTTGAAGATTGCAATAGGTCATAAAGGTTTGAAGGTTGTGATGCGAATAATACATTTTTATTGGTCGTATATAGTCCAATATAGTTTCTTTGTATTAAGTTTTGGAGTGGCAATGGTTGCTGCTTTTATCTGTAGCTGTGAAGTGAAAGGGAATGCATACAGTGTTCTAGAGTCGTTTATTGTGAGGTTGATGCTGATACATTTTACAATGCAATGTGCCTTCAATGTATTTGGAAATTTCATTGTTGTTCTGATACTTTTTACCGTACAATTTCAACATCTTCAATGTATTTGGCAATTTCATTGTTGCTCTAGTCTAGAAATACCAATTTTCAGCCTCGAACCAACAGTGTCGACATGCATACTGTATGCAATGATAAATTCATTCCCTTCAGGAGCATTGAGAGGACACATTAATTTAAGCTTTTTGCACTTCCTACCCCTATTTTATCCAAACATCTTTCTGCCTTCACCTTAATTCTAGGGGTGATAATTGGATAGATGTAATCAAATTTGAACAGGTAATATGAGTTGAGATAACAAATGAACTCAATTTGAATTTACTTGGGTCAATTTGAATGGGTTGGGTAATGAATGTTATAATGGGTCATAATTCAACCTTAAACTCAATTTTCATTAAATTTTGTTTAATTTATTTAAAATAAATGCACGCCTCCTGTCAAGGATCTTCCACATAAAGCTTCAGTGCCTTCAATTGACAACAATAGATAACCATTCTGCTTTTTATGTAATTCCTATATGCTCATCAATCGATAAGTTCTATGGTTTCACAATGATAGTATTTTTTTTTAAAAAAAAATATAAATATTAAGGATTCAAAATGCAGAAAACTGACTAATCTGCACAATGAACTGAACAAGTTAGTTTCATGCCCCTGCATCATATCATGTATGAATCGCTTTTGCAGGTGCTTCACAACAAGAAGCACGTTTACTATACATGCACACAGCAGAAAAAAGCTCTTAGAAATGATTACTGCATAAATCTACATGATTGAAACAGAGCTGACACAAGCACCAGTAAATACAAATATTGATAACCCCTTAAAAAGCAATCATATAAAGTTGGAAGGACCATTGTGTTGGCTTCTAATCCATCCCTTGCATATTGGATTATTGCAAAAATAAAAAAAAACCAAACCAACCCTGCTTGTCAATGAGCACTAACAAGGAATGGATGCTGGCAGACGCTGCACTCTATCGTTTCAGATCCAGAAGCTGGGACTTCAACCTGCAGGCTTAACTGCATTAGATACTTCCCAAGCAGAAGTTGCTGGGTTATAAGAAGTCTCAGCAATAGATAGAAAGCAAACAATTTAATATGAAAATGCATATTTCATCCTTCTCCTAACATCTTTGTTCATTTTTAAAACGTTCTAAATGGTTTGGCCTTGCGTTTTATTCTATATTTTAGGTCCCAAAAACTTATCCAATCATTTTAACAGCATAAAATCTGTTAATAGGTAGCTTTGTTTTCTTTGTTCCTTTTTCCCCTCCTTTTGGCCAATTGTTGAAACTAGTAAATTTTATATGTTTGATAAGATGAATTATTTCCATAGGAATGTAGATAGAACAGGATAACAGGAGTTCACCTTTTATTATAGTGGATCAAAAATGTTTGAAACGGAAAATAGGCAATTTCATTCAATGGTAGAGATATGAAATTATGTAGTGCGAAAATCAATCTGCTAGTTCAGAAAACATGGAAAAGGATAAACCTGCAAATGGACTGTGCAAGTTGGGCATGCAACCTCTCTCATTCTCCTGGATCCATTGGATGTATGACCTGAAAATAATAGATATTTTCAGTTCAAGGAGAAAAATCACCAAATTGCAGACGTCATAGAACTTCGCACACCAGTTCCAGACATCCATCCATTGCAAAACTATGTTATTTGAATTGAACAAGAAATAGTCCCAGCAATGGCTAATACCTGTTGATGTTTTCCGCTTTTTGTCCATCTCCTCCTATCGATATTCAAATCAGAGATATTCGCATTAAATGCTTAAAGATGCAAATACAAACGATTATTTTAAAAGAACCATCATCCAAAAGATGCGACTCTAAAATGCTATAACACAAAAACTGATGGTTCCGTTTGCTCATGTCGTATATCCTATTTTTACAATTATGTTTTCCAGAAATAGTTATCCTTGAATAACCTCATGAACTGCTTATGCAATAGTACTACCATGAGTCGTCAATCTACCGTTTCATAACCTATCTCAAAAGAACAAATGGCTCAACAAAAATAAATAATGATGGAAACTTCAAAGTGCATATCCACCTGGAGTTTTTTTGCAAGGTCTACATGACTCGGCAATGCAGAAACTCTGACAGCTGCTTTAGCATTAGTGAGCCTTTGGGTAACCTCAGCCTGCAAAATCAGAAGCAATATTAAAAACACTACAAACTTTTCAAGCTCAGTACATCTTGTAAAGGTACTGCTAAAAGCTCTTACGGAGGACATGTTGAATAATGATAACAACAATAAAGAATGTAAACATTGAAAACCAAGAGTGGGTAGTACAATAAACAGATGTGGATCCAAGATTCAGAGATTGCGAGTGTCATATCGTCTAAATAAGATAAACAGGTCGAGGAAAACAAGAGATTTTTCATGTGAACATCTGAACTTATATAATCATCTAATACAGATACTCGAGGAAAAAATAAGAAATTGTAGCTTTAAACCTAATTATCTTTACTCAGCGGGAATGTCAGTAAAAGATCGAAAGAACCTTTAAATTCAAAAGCTTTAACATAAAAATACCCTTCAAAAGCTCTAACATAATAATATCTAGTATTTTGCGAAACTTATTTTTTTTAAAATACTATTTGGATATATTTTTATTGCTATTTATGTGACGTTCAATATTTAGAAATGATCAGTAGTTGATATTTTTCCATCAATCTCAGATGGAGCCAAAGATTCACTATTTTTTGGCTTTGGGGTATGATGGAATAAAGCAAAATGGTTCTTTAAACTGTCTGCGGTTCTTTCAATTGTGAAGTAGCAGTTAGTCAATGCAACTTTCGACGCTCATCATGGGTCATCCGAAAACAGTCGCGCTATGTTTTTAAACATAAAGGTTAGGCTGCGTACATCCAACCCCCCTTTACCCCGCAATGGGCGGGAGCCTTTGAAGCATTGGGGTAATGTTGTTGTTGTTGTTGATCAGTAGTTGATATAGAATACACACACACACTTGTAGCAATTTGAGATTAATACTTGGTCAAAGAGAGAGTAAATAAATATCAAGAATTAAGCAAGCAAAATATAGTTAATTGGATTAATAAGTACTACCATAGTAAATTAAGTAGAAGAATTAATGGGGAAATAAATTAAAGACCTTCCCACACATTAACGAAACATACACACACACCAAAAAAAAAAAGAAGAGAAAAAATAGGAAGAGTTGAAGCCCTTCACACATACCAAAACCTAAAAGTAATGCTGATAGGGGGTTTTGAACCCTTGACGCTAACGTTATGCATTCGGCCTTTTGCCAGTGGTACCATCCACAATTTTGTTCATTGGATGGCAAGTTCATATAAAACCAATTTGTCATACATATACACATATATACAAAGTTTTTATCGAGGCCACTAGGTGCTGTGTTGCCCCCACCAATACACATAGATCACCCCTGACAATAAACATCAGTCATAAAAAGTTGAAAGAGGCTCAGTTTTTTCAAAAAGAAATTTACTTAAAATCAAGCTTTGTTGATAGAGAGTGAAATAATATTCCCTTTGTTTAAAAAGGAATGATCTCCTTTCCTTTTTAGTTTATTTCAAAAAGAATGACTTCTTTCCTTTTTTCGCAAAACTTTAATTTCCAATTGGCATGTTTAAGGTCACAAGACTAAAGGACATTTTGGTACATTTAACATAACTTTAATTTAAGACTACAAGATTGAAAGTCTTCTTCATTTTTTAAACTCCGTGTCAAGTCAAACCAAGTCCTTTTTCAGAAGGAAGTAAAAAGGATGCCATCAATTTTCCCACAAATAACATGTGATATTACTCACCTAAAATTTGGTAGATGCAAGTGTCATCAATAAGCGTGGCGATGCAGGGATTGATTTTGACATTACATGTGTTAGTATCTTATGTGCAGATGCTCAAGCGAACACAAGGACCACCTTCGATTACATTACAAAGTGGCAACATAGTTTTGGTAGACAATATTTAGTTAGTTTTTTGTACAAAGGATGATGCCAAGTATAGTTAAGTCTGGAGTTTAAAAAATGAAGAAGACTTTTAACAAAACATGTGATATTACTCACCTAAAATTTGGTAGATGCAAGTGTCATCAATAAGTTTGGCGATGCAGGGATTGATTTTGACATTACATGTGTTAGTATCTTATGTGCAGATGCTCAAGCGAACACAAAGACCACCTTCGATTACATTACAAAGTGGCAACATAGTTTTGGTAGACAATATTTAGTTAGTTTGTTGTACAAAGGATGACGCCAAGTATAGTTAAGGGAAGCGCTACACAATTAGGCCTATGGAAGAAGGAAAGAATACCAAAAGCATAATTTTATTTTATTTTATTTTTATCAAGTAACCAAGAGCATAAAATTGTTCCCACTACTTGTGGAGTTCTTCTTGCAAAGAGAGGAAAAGAAAGGCATTTGATGGTGCAAAACAACAATATTGTACATATGGGAAATGTTCTTTTATTTCTCTACCTCTACTATTTGGTATACAAGAAATTTTCATAAATTAATGATTTACTACATGAAAAATCATCAAAAAGCAACCACCGCTATATTCTGACACGTTTAGATGGATAAAGACACATGCATTTACATCTTGAAAGAGCTCAACAATGTAGTTGAGCATCACATCTCTAATCTCAATGAACTTTTTTTTTTGGTAACTGATTTCTATTACCAGATATATCAATATGTACAAATTTGAAACTCAGGTGTTGGACAAGTCTCAATCTCTAAGTTCAGCTATTTGTTCTTCTTCCCTATATATAATCAACTATGGATCAATGAACTTTTTTGACAAGTTCCAATTTCAATATACCAAAGGGTCCTTTTTGAAAATCTTATGCACATAAATTATGACCATCTATAATTCTTTGTGGTAGAAAGTTGCTTTAACAACTTGTTTGGATGGTGGTTTTCTGTGATATGATATGGTATGGTATGGTTAGCAAAAAAATCCACGTTTCTTTTGATTGCTTCTTTAATTACATGGTATGATATGGTTTGGTTTCATGGTTTTGTAACCACGAAAATTCACTTTTTGAAACCACCAATTTGGTGGTATCCCATCCTTAATTTTTTTTTCAATTATGCCCTTAATTTAAGTAATTCTAATTTATCCTTTTTTTTTTATTAAACTTTATCCTAATATAGTTGTATCATCATTCTCCTCCGCATCAACTTTTGAAGCTTTTCTTCCGCCTCCCGTCTTCTCTCCCACGTTTCATTTATTTTTTTAGGTTCATTTTTTTAAAAGTAATTGAGAAAATCGATATGTTCAATAATTAAGGAAATTTTCTTCAGTTTATGAGTTACAATATAATACCATATAGTCAAACCAAACAACAAAATTATTATTAAATAATAGCAAATCATATAGTCTATTCAAACATTGTATTGTAGCGTACAATATAGTACCATTCCATACCTACAGTACCATATATTATGATACCACGGGAAACCACCATCCAAACAGAGGGTAAGACTTACTACATAAAAGCACTTCACGTCTTCCCTAAGGCTCATTCCAATAATATTCCCTTGCTCTAGCCCCTCCCCAACCCCACCCACCCTCCAAAAAAAACACTTTCAGCAAAGACAAGGAAAAGGAGGTACTAAGATTTGTTGGGCTTTAAGACGAAATCATAAATAAGGCCCAGGCCTTCACAAGAAAAGGAGAAAATGAAGAAGGAAAAAAAGATAAATTTGATTCTGTGCATAACAACTATACCACAACAATGTGATTATATGGTCAAGAGGAATTGAAAAAAAATTAAAACTGTATTACAGCTCACTTAGTGTTGCCTTCTTCGAGACAAGACCAATAGGTGATGAGGCACACTCTTTAGCACCTTGCTGCCCGAATTGATGCTCAAGGGCGAAGCTTGCTTTGCCCCTATCTTCAGTGGTTTAAAAAGGCCTAAAATGAACCTTCACCAACACTTTCTACAACTCTACATTTTTGAGAAATTCTACTCTTTCCATTTTGTCTTCATATTAACTATCAATTGGTTAGCAACCAATTGTTATGAAGCATATACATGTACACCCGTCACTAGACATCATATTTGCGTCATTTCAGATCTGGGCCACTCAGTCCAGAGTAAAAGACCTCAATGACTTGCTCATTAGCCATGTTAAGGCTGAAGGATGAACAATGAGCATGAATGAAAATAATCACTTTGGGAATAATATGGGGAAAATCCTACAACCAAACTTGAGGCAGAGTTTTTTTCTGCAAAAGAGAAATTCTTCGATCACAAACGGACAATAATACCAAGGCTCCTAATTAGGCTCCCGCAAACAGAACCAAATTGCTTGATACTGATTAGTCAATTGAGAGCTCATTCCACCAAAATTGTGAGGAAATAAAGAGTAGTTACTGCAGAAAACTACTGGAGAAAAAGCATGATCCAATCCTATGTGCTAGAAAAGAGTGTTAAGATGAAAATGACAGACACAGAGAGAGTCATAGATGGACATATTTTTATGCCGGCATACCATGCATCGGTCACAAACTCGAACTGGTTGAGCATCTTCGTCTGCAGTCAAAGCAGTTCTACCTTGAGTACATTTGTCACAGAAAATATCCCCACAATTTCTGCAGTGGTGCTGCAACAAAATAACAGGAGTATGAGTGTAAAAAAATCAAACAGACAATATAAGATGCAAATGAGACATTTAAACCACCAAAAAAAGTTAGAATAAATGTTTACCCTTCGTACAAAAGCACTAAAATCAGTCCCACAAGCAGTGCACTTTTGAACTGCTTCATCAGGAACCTGTATGAGAAAAACAAGGCTAGTAGAAAATAGGCGAGTTGTAAAATTTAAATCTTTGCACAAAATTCATTCAGAAGAAATAGAAGAAAATAGTGCAAAGAGTAAAGAAATAGATAACCGTTAGATTATAATCTAACCCAGTGATCTTTCTCTTCATTTAGTGGCCTCATCAACTTCATCCAACTAAAACCTTTCTTCTTCTCAGTGTCCAACTCAGATCCCTTGATAGCATCTGAAGGCACACTACTCTCGCCCATCTCTTTGACCTAAACGCCATCATACCAGACTGAGTACATGATTATTACTAGTTTGAGAAGAAATATTAGTTACATAGTGAGGACATGCACCCAATAGTTTATGGCAAAGAAAAGATCAGAAAAGACCAATTTCAAGGCCTAAAAATTATGATTGCATCAAAATCCTAAGCAATAAGAAATGAACACCAACTAAAATTAATACAGAACCAAATTGGCTACCAGCGACACAATGATTACCTTTATAAGAAAAAGTGGCTACCGGCTATATATATGTAGTTATAACTGAATTCTTCTGATTAAAACCCTGGTGGTTCTCTTTTCTCGTGTATGGGTAAGAAAATTAGGTTTATCAATACGTACAGAGTAAACCTCCATAGCTCATCTAATTCAACATGTGAGATAGTCAAAGCATAGCCAAGAAGGGGGAAAAATATTCATCCGGATCTATGACAACATTGGGCCAGGGGTAGGATATACATGGTAAAATCCACAAACCAACCACTCATACACCCTCCACCTACATCCTCTATCTATAATGGTATCATCACTGACCTCCTACTGGTACTCATCACTCATAAACATTCAATAAACTAATATAAATTTGATTAAAAAACAAAAGCCACACATCTCAAGGAAGATATTCCGGAACAAAATCACTGTATGCATATTGTATCCTAGATGCTGGATTACTTATATTAGTTGCATTTAATTTGGCCTTGGTCTCTGCAAAGAACTGCATTAAAAAAGACATACACAGGGATGCAACCAAAATTTTAAATAAGTATTGTTTAACCTGAATACTTGCTGCTGTCACTGCATCAAGAATATTATTTGTGGTATAGCTATTTGATTTCAGCCTGATTCGTTTAGCTTCAACGTCGACAGAAGTTTTAGCCCAAAATGCAAATATATATGAATCCAACACCTGACAAAGAAAAATACAACAAATTAACTACATTCACAAATAAAGATGCCTTTCGGATTCAATAAGCTCGACACAACTAACTTACCTCCATTTTTGTCACATTCTCGAGTGAATATATCCTCAGAGTTCTGCTAGTCCCAGGATCAAGTATGCGAATCCCATCTAGACCAATCTGAAACAAAATGCTTTCTCAATCAAAACTCATAAATAACAAGAAGGAGTAATTGCCGAATGGTATACTAAATCAACATCACTAAGCAGGCAAACTGAAAACTCGCAGATGCAAAACTAGGCCGCTCTGCCTGATTCAAGATTCAAAGACATCAACAATGCTATTCTCTAACCTGACAGAGCACATCCATGTCAGTCTGACCAATGCCTTCAGATAAAAGTTTGACTCGAAACTTCAGAACACCACCAGTGACATCTTGTTGGTCCTCAACCTTAGGTGTTGCTTTCACAACTTTAGGAGCACTCACAGGTCGCTGCTGCTCCCTCCCACTATGAACATTGATAGGTCTTCCATAATCATCAAACATCAAACCAGAACTTGATTGTGATCGATTTCCACTATATGCCTCCTCTTTTTTCCCATTATACTTGAAAACACCACTCTCATACAACCCTTGGTCTCCATATGAACCATAATTCGAGCTATTCTCAAATGAATTACCATAATTAATCCCTGCAGAGACACCAAATGATGTCGAAGAATAAGGACCGGGCGAATTCAATGAATTATAATTAGGTGGATTTGGTGTTTGATAATTAGCGGCAGGGGCAGCAAAATCATAATTCACAGGTGCTTGATTTTGATCATATGGATAATAGTTGGGTTGCGGAGCCTCAAGGTGAGGGAAACCGTAGGACGATTGAGAGCTAGGGTTTGACGGAAACGGCGCAGGTGGATTAGGGGCATGATCGGCAAATGGCTGAGAATAAGGCGGATAAGAGGGTGCGTAATTGGAGTAATCGCCAGAAGCAACCGGTGGGGCAGAAGCGAATTGGCTGGGGACGGCAGCCGGGTTGTACGGTTGATCGGCAGGAGTAGAGCTAGGGTTAGGGTTAGGGTTCTGAAACTGAGGTTGATAATATTGATGATAGGTAGAGCTAACGTCGCCGTGTTGCATATCGGAATATTTATAACTGATCGGAGAAGAGAAAGATTTGAACGGCGATTGGATGATTGATCGAATTGATTTTGAGAAGAAGATAGGTATTTGAGATGTGAATTATTATTATTAATTACGGAGTTGTGATGAAGGATTTGGATGGTGGAAGAATGGAGAAGGAAAGGAAAGTTCGTTGACAGTCAGCGAGGAAGGAATCCGCAAAAGGCTTGTTAATGGACGATCCATACCCGCCAACGGAAATTGGATTTCTTCACTTGGTCTTTGGATACAAGTTGGACTGGGTACAGAAGGTGCAGGCCCATTTATCTGGGTGCTATACAGTTTGAAACGCAATAAGACTTCTTACCTATAGCTTTATTTAGGGATAAGTACATAAATTAAACTTAATTTAAAATTATGTATCTTTAAATTATTTATCTTAATAGATTCATGATTCAAAATATTTATCTTTTTACCTACTTATCTCTTTTTATTTCAGGGCTGACTAGGGGTGTATATTGTGCGGATTGGTGCGGATTTTTTAAAAATCAAACCAAACCATTAAATGCGGTTTTTTTAATATATAAACCAAACCAA
>JAOTQR010069370.1:0-13391 GCA_025774065.1 Solanum ossicruentum | reverse complement strand
CTTTCCCTGACCAAACTCTCTGAGGAACATTGCCTTCAAGAGGAACTGAGGGGGAAAGGTTAATCAAGTACACTGCAAAGAGCATTGCCTCCGCCCAAAAGGACTTTGGTAGCTTAGCATGAGATAGTAGACATCTGATTCTCTCCTCAATGGTTTTGTCCATTCTTTCTGCAACTTCATTAAGTTGAGGTGTCTTGAAAACTGTTTTCTCAAGCTTGATGCCCTGACTCTTACAGTAGTTTTCAAATAGACCCCTGTACTCACCACCATTGTCTGATCTGACACACTTGAGTTTTCTTCTACTTTCTCTTTCAACTATGGCATGAAACTCCTTGAAAGCATCAAGTACATGGTCTTTATTTTTCAACAAAAAAGCCTACACTTTTCTAGAAAAATCATCAATAAAAGTCACAGAATATTGTACACCACGATGTGATTTAGCATCCATAGAACAAACATCAATGTGAACAAGATCTAGAGCATGTTTTCTTCTACGTGGAGGACGTGTATGGAATGCACCTCTATGCCGTTTTCCAGCCAAACAATCAACACAAGAGTTTAAAGGCATATCTGAAATATCTGGGAGATAATCTTTCCTAGAAAGTACTTGCAAGACATTTTCACTCATATGGCCAAGTCTCTTATGCCACAATTCACTAGAGGCATCACCTGTTACATTAGCATCTCCGCTCCATACTCTGGCCTACATAACAGAAAGTGAATTCTGCTTCTTACCTCGAGCCCAATCAAATTTCCTCGAGAAAGTTTCCATCTTACATCACAAAATCTATTAGCATAGCCCTCATCATCAAGCAAGCCAACTGAAATCAAACTCAATAACTTAATATCTGCGATGTATCTCACATCCCTGAGAAATAATCTGTAACCAATGGAAGTTTCTAAACAAACAGTGCCTCTACCGATGATCTTGGACGAACCACCGTTTCCCATCCTCACATGACCAAAATCACTAGTAGTGTAGGACGAGAAGTACTCCTTGTGCGAAGTAATATGATAAGATGCACCAGAATCAATCACCCAGGTGCAGTTATCACATGCTACATTTAATAAATAATCACCGATAATAAATAGATCATCATCACTAGATACCAAGGTTATAGTGTTCTTCTCATCTGGCTTTTGCTCGAAATTCTTAGTTTTCTCTTTTCTCTCCCTGAATATATCTCTCTTTTTCTTTCTACATAATTTCTCAATGTGACCCAGCTTCTGACAATAATGGCAAATGAAGTCTCTTTTCCTTGATTTGGATCTCCCCTGGACTTGTCTCTGTAATGAGGATTTCTGGTCTTGCTTCTCCCCTTGATGGATTCTGGAATCATATTTGCTTCAACTTGGCTAGGGAAACTTGATTCTCTCCTCCTTGCCTCTTCATTAAGAAGACTAGCCTTGACTATCTCCATAGTCATCTTACCATCTGGAGCAGAGCTGCTAAGTGAAACTGCCAAGGTATCCCAACTGTCGGGCAATGAGGAAAGCAACATCAAAGCTTGAAGTTCATCCTTTAGTTTCATCTTCATTCCGGCTAGTTGGTTTACCACACCTTGAAACTCATTTATGTGAATTACAATGCTATCACCATCTTTGTATTGCAATTTAATAAGCTTCCTAATCAAAGAAGCTTTACCCATAACATTGTTTCTCTCATACATGGATTCAAGTTTCTTCCACATCTCAAACGCATTAGTTTCATTAGCAACTTGTTGCAACACACTTAAAAGAAACATATTGTCGAATGGAGGCAATGGCTTTTCGATTCAAGCTAGTCCAATCTTTCTCAGCAACATCTTTATGCAAAATTTGGTGAAGCAATTCTTTAGGACACAAATAATCCTCAATACAAATTTTCCAAGTAGAATAATTTGTGGAGTCCAAACTAACCATCCCATGCACAATTACTTTGTCATCCATTATAGACAACACAAGAAGCCAACGAAAAAATAACCAAGCTCTTGATACCACTTTGTTGGGAAAGCAACGACGAAAGACAAATGGAAGCGCAATAAAATCTTTTCCCCCAAATAAATAAGATGAATGACAAGGCACAATGAACTCCAAAATACAGCAACAACAGATCAATTAAAAACAGTGGAAATAAAGTAGAGAACACGCAAAATCGGGGAGAAAACCACGGGACCGTTCAACAACGGTACAAAAACTTTCAGTAATCACCAAAACCAAGTGGGTACAATAAGTTCTCCTCCCTAGTAAATACTAGAGGCAAATACAATCATCAAGGAACATTTTTAGCAAAACAACAATCAACAATTTCACTAAAATAGAGTAAAAGATTCCAAAAATGCAGGTCTGAAAACACAGTAAGAAAACCACCTTCCGGGCATCAAAACGAGAAACTGATCAGTGTACTTGAAGAGGGAAGTGTCACGAACAACATACTAAAATTTAGGGATTATCGGACTTCGTTTGACCTTCGATTCGGAAGAAAAACCAGACTGCTAGAATAGTGGACTAAAAATTGAAGGTTTTCTACGTTTCTTTCTGTTTCTGCTGTTGCTTTCTGATTTTCAGCTGCTGCTATTATTTGTTAGCCATGCCAAAGGAGTGAAAATGAGCCAAAATAAAATAACAATACATTTGGGCTTTAAAGTTTGAACATACAGAGCCCAAATTAAAATATATGAAACATTTAAAGTGTTGTCCAATTTAGAATTGGACACTTCCTCCATGTAGGAGCAATACTTACTAACAAATCTCCCTCTTACTCCTACATGGAGTAAGCAATCAAACTGGCCTTCTCTCAACAAAACATGAGTTTCTCCTTTGGCAAAGTCTTGGTCAATATATCTGAACAATCATGACATGTGTGAATCTTCACAAGTTCAATAAAGGAACTCGATAAAGCTATGTATGACACTATGATAGGATTATTGAATTTTTCTTGTGTTTAGAGTCATTACACGTACCAAGTCATCACCTCAAGATTGCATACATTGGTGATGAAGCTACTAGATTAATCAGACTACAAATTTTAGTAGTAACGCTTTAAATACTGTCCATATTGTGTGTACTCTAACTAGATATTTGGAGATTTTCTACTTATTGTATTCTTGTTTATAACTGGAAAGCACAATGTTTACCCCCCTTGATGAACCTTGATAGTACTGCAATCAATCAAATTTTAGTGAGGTTGCCTTTATGAGAGGTCGTGAGGACAAGCATCTTATCAAGGAAATGGAGATATAGCAGGTGCAGACTTCCGCAATTGAAACTTGATCAAACACTTTGGGAAACTACAAAGGACTTGTTATCCCTACAATTAGATTTACTAACATTGTCTATCGCCTCTTAGCCTTTCATACAAGGCCAATTACCGAGTTTACCCTCGATATTCCAGATCTGAAATATGTCCTAATATCAACAACTTGATACATTTCCTCTCTAGGTATGGTATTCCGCACGTTGTTCGTAAACTTCCAATAGGTAACAGATACAAGTTGCCTTATTCATTCTTCACATGTTCACAATTTAGGCATATGTTTCTCGAGCATTGTCTAATATGTCTTCTGCCACTCTTTAGGTTAATTAGCCTAGAACTAATTGAAGTCACCATTTATTCTGAAATGCCTGGGACTTTCTTTAGCATTTGGTCCTGAAACAGGATGAAGAGTCGAACCACATGGATTTACTTCTCTCAATCTGAGGTCATTTTACTTCAAAACAAGATAAATCTTTTACATATTCCTATTATTTCCAAAGTTTCATCTAAAGACGAAACATGATCTTGCGAAGATTTATGAGTCCATTCCTGCTCTCTGCTGGAATCAATTTCTTTTCCAGGTAATGTTGCTTCATGAATTTAACTGTAATGCATTTCCACAGATGTACAATCTTTCTTTGAGTCATCCTTATATTTGACATTTATTCCTCCATCGAAGATGCTGGCCAGTTGACAGTTAGATTTAAGATGCAACAGGAGCAGGGGTTGAAATGCAGCTTATCAAGCCAAGTCCCCAACACTGGTCAAAATGGTAATCAGATTTTCAGCGGGCATCTTCTAGAGCACAAGTGGTGATAATGTAGATCGTATCACAATCCTACTTGATCATCAAAGTCTTTCATCAGACAATGATCTTGGCCTCTGATGGAGCAGCACAAGTTGTTTATTACTTAGATCGCAATCCTGTTTAGTCTCCATAATAAGAAATGATCCTTTTATGGCGATAGCTTAGTTGCCACTAACTATGTCTTTTTTAGACGCAATTAGTAGTAACAACATTCATTCTAAATGCCGCTAAAACCTATCGCGACATTGCATATAATAATAATAATAAACTAATGCTAGTAAAGGCTTTAGCACTCTTTGCCAATGTGATTTAGCTTTTAGAGGACCCTGATCTTGGCTTCTGGCTGTTAAGATGAATACACTTGGATGTTTTTCTTGTTAGTTGTAATGTTACTATTCTTTTTTCTACTGAATAATACTGTTAACTACTATTCTCTTTTCTATTGACAAATTGTATTTATATATACCTATATTTTTGGATGGAAGAGTATTTAATACCTGCAAGTTGCACTAAAAAAACACAATACATGTGGAACAATTCCAAGTACTATAAAATTATGTATGATTGCTTCTATTCTTTCTAATTTTGAACGCCGTGCTATGAACTATGTTATTATTTATAATATATTGTAGGTGAAAGGCTGCATTTCTCCATGTATAAATTTGGAGGGCTAGGGGATGTGTATAATAATGTTCAAGCATTGAGAGGAAGAAATGGCAAAGAAAAGCAGCAATCAATTAATGTTAATAATGATTTTTGTGATGATTGTATTCCTTGCAATTTGCTGCAAAATTGGAGATGCAGGAGATTGTACCCCTTATTGCTTCTTTAATTGCTCTGTATGTGCTGACAAAGAGGGGAGTGACTTGTATGATTGTTGTTCCTTCGAATGTTGCTCATAACTCTGTTAAAACATTTAATTGCACTTTGTATATTCTTCTATATGTTTGCTCCTTTGCTAATTATGTTCTCAAATAATTTTTTTGCAATAATTTGTACTTGATTCAGTGGAGTTTCCTCAAATCTATTCATGTTGAAAGTCACTGCATATTTTTCAATGCATTAGTACACGCCATATCCTCTCTTGGTTGGTTGGGTGTGACCTATGAGGGACTCGCGAGGTTTATGTACTTGGCACGGATGATCTCCACATGCTAGTGCAAACGGTCTCATCACACTTGTTGGATAGCTAGGGACTAGGTCCCTAGTTACAGCACAAGTAAGAAACGAAGAAGACAAAATACAGAATACACAAGATTTAATGTGGAAAAACTCCTTGCTCAAGGGAGGAACAACCACGATCTATCCAACAGGATTTTCAAAACCCAACAATCCACTAAATGAATGAGCAAAGTAGTCAAATACAATACCCTGTTTATTTATCTCACCCTCTCATCATTTTCCACTTGCAACGTAGTTACAAGACTTAAGCAACTCACCAAAACACTAGTCTACACTCTCACCAACCTAGATGAAGTTAGACCACTACGTAAATGACTTCAAGGCAATAGTTTACTAAGAGTCCCATGACAAACTTGACAAAACAAATACACATTGATCAACTTTCCTTCACAGATTAGGAAGTGACCTTACAATATCATCGACTGAATATAACATCACATTTAAACAAAAACTATAGACTCCTTCTATCAGGTCCCTCGGAAGTTGATGTTATATCTCTGAAGAGGTGCCAAAAGAGAACTTTTTAATCTATTGAATATTCACTTTTTCATTCCACAAAAGGTTACTTTTGTTCCTTGCACATAAAATCTTTTATATCCACACGAGAGGGCATGTAAGAATCCACTGGTCCTTTAGTACAATGAAGATCAAATCTCACCAACCATGTCAGCCTTTACAGTTCCCAACACAATCAATTTTAGTAGCGTCAACCTAATACTGACCTGGTTCTCATATTGTACCAATAGTTTGTTAGTCATCAAAATGGTTATTTATCATTTCCCCCATTTTGATGATGATAAACTATTGTCCCATTTCAAAATCTGAACCTGTTCCCCCTAAGTGCCTGTTCGTCCTAATTAAATTATTTCCCTTCTTCCCCCTGTACCTGTTCCCCTAAGTTGATTGCTCCCTATTTTTTCTTATCTTCCCCCTTTTGGCATCATCAAAAACACATGCAGTAAACTAAGATAAAGATCACATATATTGAATTCAGAGTCAATAAAACAACATAACACAAACAATGCCATAGATGTATAAGAACAGAACATCGATATACATTCATCCAAAGTAAGATTGAAAATGGAAGTATATATTCATTAAACAACAAAAGAGAATAACAAAACATGCCAGAACTAAACCGTGAACAAAAGGAGTGGACGAAACAGACAACAAGGTGAGCTAGGGACCAGAAGGTTAGGGGGTTAGGGATTGAAGGAGAAGAGTCATTCGGGCATTAGAATCCTGATGTGCCTGAAGAAATGGTTGAGTGAGGGACTTGACCTCCAAGGCCATCCTGTTGTTCTCTTCTTTCAGCTTGGACAACTCAGCAGAACTAGGTCCCTCGGCTACTCCTTAATCCAGTTGTGCCATCAATGTCACAATTTCTGTATCCCTGGCTGAGAGTGCAATAGTTAACTCTTCAACTTGCACCTTTAGCGCCTCATGCTGGGAGATGAGATCGAAAACTTGTGACTTAGGCCTGTTACCAACCCTCTCTTCACTACATTAACATTCCACCAGGGTAGTTTATGAGAAGTACTGCTTGATGGTACTAGGTACCCTCTTTTTCAATAGAACCCCAAAATGGTCAAACACATAGTTAAGTAAATAACCATATGCAAGGCCATGTTTATCATCTTTTATGGTCATCACTTTATGAATATTCTCTATCATCAATGCAGGAAGATTGATGGCTTCCAAATTACTCAAGGCTTCCATCAAAAACAAATCAACAGTAGTTGCGATGGTTCTCTTCTCAGTATGGAGTAGAAGGACTTTTTGACAAACGTGAAGTAGAGTTGGTACTATCCCTTGAGAAATTTCTTAGACATAATAGTATAGCTTAAGTTTGGCATTTTTCTAGCCTCCACAATGAAACTCTTTGCAGGAGCACAATCCAGTACACTCTTGATCCCCTCTCTATCAACCTTCAGAATAGTATCCAAAATCTCTTCATCAATACGAAATGCAAGATCACCAATGGTAGTGTTGAAACTTCCATCTTCTAGGAACTCAATGTTATAGTAAAACAATCATACAACCTACTCATGCAAAGTGGGAATTGGCCACTGAAATAGATAGTCCAGCTCTGTATCACAACCGCGTCAACCAGGTCCCTCATGCCTGATTTTCCTCTAGCTTCAGGCTCAAAGACCCACCCACTCAACACTTTTTATTTTTGAAGAATTTGAATTCTTTCTTCCATGCTTAGAACTTTGTCGACCTTTGCCCTCTTACTTTATGAACATGGTCTCGTAGTGGAAGTAGATTCACCCCTTTTCAATTTTCTTTCTTCCTTCCTCCTTGATTTTTCTCTTTAGATCCCTTGGTTGTATTTCTTGATGCCTTCGTTACCTCAGTATGCAATTTGAGACAGATAAGATCCTCGTCTGATTTTGTAGCACTGCCACTATTTCCCTCAGCAACATCAACCAGTTTGTCACTTGGAATGTCTTCTTCCTCTATCATATAAGCAGACCTTAACTTCCTCTTCCTTATAGTTTTTGATTTGCTTCTTGTAATGGAATCATTGAGGAGCTTTCTTTGAGTACCTCTAGTGGGGTACACCTTGGTGATGTCAGACGTATCCCCACTGACTTTACCCTTTCTTTTGTCCAAGGCTTGTTGACTCATGGCAACTTCTTTAGCAACCAGTCCTTCTCAGTGTTAGGAATTGAAGGAGCATCACTTATTTGCTTTCATAGTTTCCATATTAGAGGCACATTGTCTTCATCATCTTCCTCATCTTCTAGGTCAGCCACATTAATGGGTCGTACTTTGCTCATGAGAGTTTGATCAAATAGAGGAATGACTAACACCAACTGTAGGTTTGGTGATTTGACTTCCTCTTGAGCGAAAAAGTCATCCCTCTTCATTTCAGTTAAGCCCCTTACTATCTATTCTTCATTCACAACCAATATATTTGAATCGGTCCCTTTCTCAACTGGTAGATCCCTATCGAAGTATCTTTTAGACATAGATGAAGAGGGGGGGACCTAGTTAAGAAGAAGAAAGTTGTTCTTTGGTAGAGGTAGTTACAGGGTTAACTAGATTTCATATTCCCCAGTGGAGGAATTAAGTGAACGATCATGACCCAAGGGTTGAAAAAATGGTTCATCTTTGGTGGGTGATGAAGGCGTGATATAAAGGAGAGACGTTCTTTGTCGAAGTGTGCAACTCCTTAGGTTTGAGAGAAGTATGGATAAGGGTAAATGGAGAAGTGTCAATCTTATTGGGATGAAGGGGTTTCATTTCCAGACGAAGTGTACTTCTCAGAGATGGGAGATGAGTGAGATACTATAGAAAGAGTAAAAATTAGTGAAGATAGAGAAAATGAAAGAGAAAAGTCAGAGAAAAGTAGGCTGAGTGTATCTTTATAGAGATTGAAAGGACGTGTCTGGTCCCTGAGAAGGTGCATCTTTCCGGGAGAAGGGTTGGCATGACACGATTTAAGAGTAGTTGAAAAGGCGTGGGGAAAGGTGTGACACATCTCATAATTACACCATGTTGTAAATAGAATACTAACCTTTGAAGGGGAACCAGGTCCCAGATGATCTATTCTACTTTATTGAACTTCTTGCGAAGTCCTTTCTTTAGTACCTATGATGTTGTTGATAATACATACCTGCAAGGTACAAGTGTGAATTCAAAATACCTTGTAACAAAACTTAGATATCTGCACAAGAATTAAGACGAAATTGATTGGAGAAGAAGACCCTTCTTTGAGCTCCAAGTTGAATCTCTAATGGTACAATTGAGAGGAGTTCTTAGAAGAGCGAATTTGAATATTTTAAGTGTAATGAATGAATTTGAATAAGAATAGAGGACTATACGTCTTTTTAGTGGTTTAGGATAGGTTAGAAAATCACAAATGACCCTTAGAAATTACTAAAATTACGAGAAATCAGTTAATGAAACGAGCATTAAAAAGAGTCCAGGTGGCCTGTGAAAGGGCACCATGGATCGTGCATATGACCACGGACCATACAAGGGTTCATGGAAGAGTCTTCAGTCACTTAGCCAATGTTTTAGACTAAGGACATTTCCACTGATGGTTCACGATCCATACCAAGGTGCACTGATAGTATAACGGTCCGTAAATGACCCAAGTTCTGAGATGGTAATTATATAGTTAAAACCACATTTAGGATGAGGGCTTCATGATACACCTCACCATGGTTCGTGGTCAGTACCACAAGACCCCACCATGACTCGTGGTGGGTTACACAGTTTGTAAAAGAGACCTTGGTGGCTATCTTGGCCAAAATCTTAGCTTAACGGTTGGGGCTCCTACCAAGGGCGCCTTCTACGGCCAGTGGTGAGGACCATGGCTCGTGGGAGGTTCCTAAGAGGACCACCAAACCTCAAATCTTTTCTTAAGCCACAAAAAGCCATACACAAGCATTTTCCGTGGGTCACACACCTTCGAAAACTTCATTTAAGCATCAATAAAATCTCATGAGATCCGAGTCCTTACAGTGTCCAACAGTGTGATACTTAACAAATGTATTTTAAGCCTAAGTAAAGCAATGAAGAACATAAGTACTCCTACCATCCCAATCACATACCTCTAAAACTGTAACCCTGCACACAAGAAAACCATCATACACAATGTGTGTGTGTATGTGTATGTGTGTGTGTGTGTGTGTGTGTGTGTGTATTCACTGATATAACACATTAGTATCATAATTTCAAGGAGTCATAGTCAATAAGAAACAATTGTCCATGTTTTATATATCAACGAAAAACTCAAGAATTTATTATAATTAGACAATAAGCGAAGTACAGGATGATGCCATGCAATGTCAAATATTAATCGTGATGCATGTCTATCTTATGATACACATCTGCTGATCAATTTATATCAAACGTTATGAGAGTCTCACAGTGACCATGTATCTATCGAAAGAGACGTTCGCCATAATAACCTACCAAAAGAGACCTCAACTATATCCACAATCAATAGATACTTTGAACCCAAATATTATTATTTCTCTCAATAACCACAATCACTAGAAGCCTCAGCTCCAAATATCAATATTCTCTCAATAACCACAACCAACAGAAACCTTGATCCCAAATATCAATGTCTTTCTATTATCTCATTTTCACAACCCAATGTAGATTTACATATAAATAGAGGATGAGTGAATAAGGTATGAGACACACAATACCATAATATATAGATCAATAGTTACATCAATATTCTTCAATAATCAACTCATAACACGTATATAAATTTTTATATCTAAATTTTTACATTAATACATCAATTAGCACATCGCTAATAATACCACATTTCATTCCATAAACCATTTCATGTAAATACGTAATTAAATTAACTCACATTACATCTTAGTCATGCAATTAGGAAGTACAAGGTCCAACACAATTAATCATAGGTTAGAAATACACTTGTCTTAGCCAAAAGTCACGATCAATCTAAAGCCGAATCTTTTTCCTTCCAATTGTACTCCAAAGCACCACAATCTAGTAAAAAATTAATTCACAAGCAAACTTCAAATACTAAAATTATACCATTCGAGAAGAAAGATAAAATATTCAAAAATTCATTATCGAAAATTGAGTCTAAAATCTAAAATTTTTTAGATGAAATCGTTCTTCATTAATTAAAAATCTATTGAGGAAAATCATTTAAAAATGAAACTTAAATATATTCATAATTACCATTTTTGTTGCAAATTTTAGTTGATGAAAAATCCCCAATTTCTCCATATGAAAATACTAAATTCGATGTTAAAATTAAGAAATAATCAATAGATAATGAAGAAAAAAGTCAAAAGATACCTTTTTCAATAAAATTTCATTGAAAAAACAAGTGAAATCGCCCCTCCTCGAGCTTGAAAATGTTTAAAATGATGAAACTGACTAAACCCCAACTTTTAGGATTGTTAAATTTCTATTCATTGCAATCATGACTAGAATACCTCACGATCACAAAAGCCACCCAAGCCGTTCATCCGATCGTGATCTAGAGCCCACGATCATGAAGCACAAGATGGAGTGTCTCATCGCAATCGTTGAAGCCTGGTGGCGAACACAAAGAACAAAAATGGCACCATATATCAATAGTTACAATTTGACACAAAATCATGAAACAGACCTTCAAGATTCATTTAGAATTTCATACACACAAATCATATATGCAACCTTATTAAATTTAACATTACAGACTCAATGAAATCATCAAAAATCGACTCTGAAGTCTCCTTGACTTGGAGTTTGATAAGTCATAACTACACATAGGCATTAGAAATACCAAAATGCTACTAGAATACTTAAAAATTATGACAAAACTCATTCTAGGACTAAAATCTCTCTCAGAACCAGTGAAATCATCAAAAAGTTTAATTCGAGCACCTGAACTCAAAATATTGACCATAGTCAAACCTAAATCAAACTTTAATTAAATTTTTAACTTCGGACCTAAAATCCACACAACAACTCCAAGTATAGTTTTAATAACTCTCCTAGACCAATTTGCACATTTCAGAACTGATAAAATCAACAACATTTTAGTTTGAGATTTGAATCTCTAGATGACTCAAAAATTCAAAATTAGGCAACTTAATCCCTCAAAACTCAAATCTTAGCCAAAATTCTATTTTTTTTACAAGATTTACAGAAATCAACTTTCAAAACCAATCAAATATGATTCGGGACAACTTTCAAGAGGGATAAAATGATAATTTTTTCTGAAAATGTCTAAAAGCACCTTCACGGTCATTACATCCTATAATCAAATTCAATGGGAAAAATGAATTATATGATGACTTGTTAGAAAAAAAATGTACTATTTTTTTTAATTCCCTCCCTATGATATGACTTCATTGTTTCATATCGTGAATTGTGAAGGTTGAAGGTTGAGTTTTAAAAACTCTTAATGCAAATTTAGAGTTAATTTTGTAGGAGTACTCTCGACATATTTCATCTAGGCGAGTGTGGAAGTAACTGCTTCTTATGAGAATTGAACTTATTCTCAAAGGTAATCATGAAACTGGAATAGTACAAGGCCATAATGTGTTGGCTTACGAAGCTTATGTTAACACTTTGATTATTATGTGTGAACAGTGATATTTTATTTTTCTTAAACAGTCATAGTTCAAGTCTGTGGTCACTAGTACTCTGAAGTAAAAATTACCGTTTCACTAAGCAGAGGTTCAATTCAGAGTGCACATTCATCATGCATAATAGTCTTTCTTCAGTTTGTAGACTCTCTTATATAATATTAATAAAATGAGTATTAGGAGATTGCTAATGTGAACATTTTAATCTTTATTTATGATTATTTTGTCTCACAATGTCATAGGCTTAATTGTCGTTTGTCTTAGTGAGTACTAGACAAGCGTTGGGAATAATGTCATATTTTCTCTATTATCCGTTGGTGGACAGTTACTTCATCTTTGCTCCATTTGGAGTAAGGAATCATTTGGTAGCACGTATAAGAATAATGATAGATAGAGTGTATTAATAATGTTTGTATTAGTAAAATACGTGTGTTAGTTATGCTTGCATTAATTATAAATAAAATATATTTATGAATTGTTTGATTTGATATATTAAAAATAACATTCATTGTGAAAAAAATTATTTATAAATATACCCTCCACAATTGTGGTGAAAAAGATGGAAAAAAGATTTTGATGATTAATTGAGTATTTAATCATACTAATGCATGCATTAAAATAATTACATTACTAATACTTAAAAATCTATGTTATTGATAATACACACCTTAGAAATACACAATATGATGTATAACTAATGTAAATATTAATTATATATAAAATAAAAGATACTACTAATACACCAAGTTACTGCATGTATTATTTTTACTAATACATTCTACTAAATGACCTCTAAGTTCTTTATATATATGTTACTAAAACTTTTGGCAGCATGTCCTAATTAAAGCAGTTGATGGCTTTATGGTTTTCTTCGTTATTTCACACTTTATTCCTCCATTACACTTTGTAACCTATATAACCTCTAGACTAATGTTAAACCCCGAAATTTCCTAAGATTAATTATTAATTGTTGGGATTGAAGTATGTCTTAAATTTAATCAGTTTGAGGTGCGAGAGTAGGGAATTAAGTGAATTTGGCGGATAAAATTTATTTTGAAGCCGAAAGTCCTTATTTGGG
>JAOTQR010069359.1:0-13392 GCA_025774065.1 Solanum ossicruentum | reverse complement strand
GATACCACCTAAACTCAAAGGTAAGTTTTACAGAGTGGTGGTTAGACCATCGTTGCTGTATGGAGTGGAGTGTTGGCTTGTTAAAAAGGCACATGTTTAGAAGATACATGTCGCGGAGATGAGGATGCTGAGATGGATGTGTGGTCACACCAGGAGTGACAAGGTTAGGAATGAGACCATTCAGGAGAAGTTAGAGGTGACCCCAGTGGCCGAAAAGATGAGGGAAGTGAGACTGTGATGGTTTGGACATGTGCATAGAAGGAATACCGATGCTCCTGTTAGGAGGTGAGTGAGGTTGGTTTTGGGAGATACTCGGAGGGGTAGGGGTAGACCGAAGAAATACTGGGGGGAGGTGATTAGACAAGATATGACAGAACTTGATCTCACTGAGGACATGGCCTTAGATAGAAAGAAGTGGAGGTCGCGAATTAGAGTAGCAGGCTAATGGTAGGGTTAGGTGTTTTTTTATCATGTGTTCACATAATCTGTCGTATTACATGTTAGTTTTATCTTCTGTACATACTGTCATGTGCTATTCATTAGTAGTCTCTCTTTCTGCTCCCTTTTACTCCTTTTGTCATATCTAGTTCTTTCTGCTTACGGGTTTTGAGATGAGGATTCACAGGAAACAACCTATCTACTTATATGATAGTGGTAAGGTCTGCGTATATTCTACCCTCCCCAGACCCCACTTGTGAGATTTTACTGGGTATGTTATTGTTGTGATAATTTTTTCAGAGAACATGAGAAAAGCGAATGAAACTTAACTTTAATTCAAAATTTCTTATTTTCACAATTACCACGTGATTGTTGATATATTAAACATCTTGTCAATGTAAGCATTGAACACCTATAAATAATCAAAAGAAAATTAAACATTGCATGATTTTGCAATTTACATATAATATTGCTTCTTATTTTCATAAAAATTATATCCATTCTACTTTTAACGTATTACCTAAATAGTACTTATACATTTTCTATTTACCCTAAATAGTACATATATATTTTCTATTTTATCTTTTGACCTCTACTAATATAACATAGAATCTGAAATGGCTTTAACAAAAAATTCAGAGCAACTCACGAATTGTTTTTAATAAATTAAAATCATATCTGATAAATTACGTATTAAAATTAAACTAATTACTACAAAATTGTTAATGTAGAGTACAATGACTTTTACATAACATGCATTTAGTTCTAATGCTACGATTTGTAAAATTCAATATAATTTTTTTTCTATGATAGATTGCAAGGATAACATAATGTCCATTAATTTTAGTAGTTTATTATATGCAGATAATTAAACAAAAAATTTAAATCAAACTATATAAATTCTTTTTTCTTTTTGTGTATTCTAGAGTACAAAGACAACGTCATGTTCATTAGATGTAGCATTCTTATCATAAGCAAATAATAAAAGAAGATTCACAACAAATTATATGAATTCAGTACATCAATAGATAATAGTTTGTCTTTGAAACCATCCTTCTAAATTTCTTAAGTCAGTATTTAATACTCTTCCTATAGGCCAAAATAAATTAATAATACCATCACTATAAATTATTATATATGATGAAAATAAGGAATTTATTAATTAAGTTTTTATGTTAAATATCTGAAAAAAAAAATCTAATTATCTATATATTTGGAGTTGTTTGGTCATCACCTTCAGGCCAAAGTGTTTCATGAAAGATTGATATCTAAACCTCTTATCAATATGAGCCTTGAATACATATTATTTAAAAAAAATAAACAAATAAATAAAGCATTTCATGAGTTCATAATGTACATATGACATTACCTACATAAGCATTAACACAAGAATGTAAAAATTAGAACTTCAATTAAAAAATTTAAACAAAAATAAAGAACAACAACTATAGATAAAATACGAATAAGAAGAGATGAATAAAAAGGAAGACAAAAAGAAATTCGTGAGAGCAGTTTGTATTGAGAAATAAGATTACTTCTATGGACTACAACACAAACTGCTGTCTTTTTCCTATTAATGGAAGTGAAAATCGTGAATAGAGATGGGATGTGTAGCAGTAATTCTTCCCATAGAAAAAGTAATCAACATGTTCTTTTACTAATTGTTTTGATGGTTATATAGAAAAAGTAATCAAACATGATAAGGCAAATTTTCCTTTAAAACTGCCCCATTTTCCCTGGGATGTATATCTTTTAATTATATTATCTTTTTCCATTTTCTAAAAATATAAAAATAAATTTTAAAAATAGTAATTAATAACTAATCTAAATAATTTTTTTGTAAAATGCAAAATGGCTTATTAATAGGATACGAAATATGAACGCTTTATCTTCTCTTATTAATAATATATAGAATATAGATATAGATATTTATAGCATAAACATAGAGAATATCAAAATGGTTCTTTGTTTCAACAAAAAATAACTACAGGTACTCGAAATAGACAAACCACCACTCCATAAACCAAATAAAATGTTTGTCTTTTCATTTCAGTTTTCCAGTAGATTGATAGTTAATATCGCCGGTAATATTTACGGAATTCGTCATTTTAATATTAATTCCTTCACTGCTAGCCAATTCTTACCGAAACATAAAGTACTTCATTATACAATTTTAAAAAATATATAATTAACAATTTAATAAGTCACTTGTAATGCGCTGATTTTTTTTAAAGCTAAGATCGAGCTATTCTTCATCTGCGTAATGTGGTATCAGATGATTCTTAATCACGTATAGGTTTTAAGATTAATTCTTTAGTGTGAGAATATATTTGTATATGAATTAAGGTTACAAGAATCCTCTAGCATAAAGTTGAGTAAAAAGCTTCCTTACTGATTGAGTATCGATAAGATTTTATAAAAGTTAGGCGATCTAATTTCTTCTAAGTTGTGCATATATATGGTAAAGTCAATTACTAAGTATTTAAAGTGTATTAAATGTGGTTTAAGGTCATAAGAGATCTCTTATATCAGGTCAAGTCCAAAGAATTTCTACCGACTAAGTTTTAGCATGAGTCCATACAAGGGTCAACTTCAAACGACCATATCTCCTAGATTTTAAAGAGTCAAGTGACGCACAACCTATCAAATTAAAGGTCTTTGAATCTTCTTTCCAATGTCACTGAGTTTGCCAAATTTTGAGTTTGAGGTAAAAAGCTATGCCTGTCTTAGTGAAGCCCTGTTGGGTAGTGCAATTATATGAAATCCTTTTACGGGTTTAGAAGCTTTCCGCAACTCGTAGAGTCTCCCGTGAAAATTTCTTGCACTTTTTCCGTACCTTCATAGACGCGTTCTAGGATTATTTTGGTTTTTTCCAAAGCTTTTAAACCCTATTCTAAGTTGTTTTAGGGTGTTTTAAAGAAATGTATCATTCTACTAACTAGTTTTCTCCCCATAATCATCAATCTAAGTAATTTAGTCTCAAGAAACTCTCTCAAAACTAACTTAAGTTCCTTTTCTTCATCAAGAACCCCAAAGCTTCCAAGTCACGAACTCAAGAATCAAAGAGAAGCCCTTTACCCAAGGTTTTCCCAAGTTCTTCCATTCTAAAAACTACATAAAAGAATTTTTGTTCTAAAAAACAAGCATCAAGGTTGCAAGATCAAAAATTTTCTCCAAAAAAGCTAGTGTCCTTCGAATTCCGATTGTAATATCAATCTTCTAAGCATGTAAGACTATTAGAATGTTGGACTAAATTCATGTCATGACCTAATTCTAGGGCCTAGATGTGATACAAATGGAGAACCCGAAGGAACCCCAAACAAGTCTCTTAACTTGTCATTACACATCATTGGTCCCGGAAGCATATAAAAACATTAAAGAGCAAGAATAGGGCCAAAGGGGCTAAGAGAAAAGCTTGGACAATATCATAGTCAAGATACAAGAGTCAAACTCATAACATAGATACATAACATGTCCAACAACCACCTCTACAACATAGATAAGAGCGGGGCCCAAGAAAAGCAACCGAGCTCACCCTCATAGTCAAAATAGATAATAAAGAAAAATGTCTCAATACATAATAGGAGAAACATAGACTAAGGTCCCCGAAGTGAAGGACTCACCAACTAGCTTGAATAGCACCGAACTAACCACGTGGAGGAGGATGGTGATCAACTTGGGCACCGGTTCCCACATGGTGACATCATGTAGGTATAGAGTATGCTTTAGTACATTTGGATGTACTAAGTATGTAGGATGCAATGCAACAATAGATAGTCATCATAATAAAAATGCATAACATTAAGCAATAGGCATAATATACAATATGACATGTATGATCAATGCTTAAGTAAAACATGTTTAAATAACTCATGCTCATATATGATATCATATGTGTAGAAGAGATCAAGCTAGCTATTCAAAGTATAAACCCCTTGGTGGTTGTGTGGTATAAAATCTTCACATGGTTGATGATAATCACACCTTATTAACATGGTGGCGAAGTACAAACCCCTCACATGACTGATGAGTACAAATCCCCAACATGGTTACCCGGGTTCTTGTCCCCTCGGATCGGGTATGGTCTAAGACAATACTTTATATAGAGTATATCATATACGGAGTGCGCAAGCATGACATCATTATGAACATAAAGTCCCAGGGGGCTGGCCCAACTTAAATGAGATATGATAGCTTCTTTATGATCTAACATTCTTGGCAATACATTATCTTCATTTTGCTCCGGATTGTAATGTCTAATGAAAAATATAGCTCCATGTGATGGCGCAGTTAGAGATAGGCTCATTTCATCATCATATAGTTATTCATATCATATCTCATGCTTTGGACCTTCAACTCCTCAAGAAACCACATCCGGACATTTTATAAAACACTTAGAGGGTGTGAAGTGATAGTATAAAACCATGCAAATTAGAGATGAAATCATGCAAGAAAATCCATTGTAAAATTATCAATCAATACCTTGCAATACCCTCAAGACATATACATCAAAACGCCTTATCAAATCTTACAATAGATCAAAGATTTATAGCTCAAAACATAGCAAAACAGTCATAACTTTACATAGCTTTAACATAGTGTGCAGTGAATTTCATAATAATCAAAACCCATTTGTAAATCAACTTTAAATCATGCAATTTGAGTAAAATGAGGCTTAAGTATCATGGGGGAAAGGAACCCATGAATGAAACCCACATACCTTAGCTTAGAGATGAACTTGGTTTAGATTAGAGATGGAGGCATGAAACTTGGAGAAGAACCTTGAAGAAGAACCTTAGCTTGGGATGAGGGTTTGGGACTTGAATTTAGGTGTGAAAATATGGTTAAGTATTTTGAGTGAGTATTGGAAAATGTTTAGGATGATATAAGAGTGCAATAAGGCTAAGTATAGGTAAAAACACATTTGGGAATACCTAAGCCCAAGACCCTAAAGCCTTGGACCGAGATAGAAATCACTAGCAGCGAAATACATAGGTCCACGACACAGATCTATCGCGCAGGCCAAGTTGACACATGTCCGTGATAGCTGCGCATCGCGGTGCTATCGTAGACAGTCTTTGGAAATTGAAATTTTAAAAATTTGAAATTGTGATTCGATTTCTATAAAATCAGGGTTAGACCCTTTTCCCCCTAATTTTGACCCCCTGAAGAAGAATATGAAGTCGGATCTTTGAAATAGCAAACAGATTTTAAGATATATGAAATTTAAAATCAGGCATTCCAAGGAACATTTTTGGGCACTTTTTGGAGTCATTAAGTTCGTCCTGATGCCCGACTCGTTCTCTTTTACAATTAGTTAAGTTGTAAGTTTGAGTTTCAATCTTTTTTAAGTGAAAATTCTTGAGTTATATCATATATATTATTTCTTATTGAATTAGCATAGTACATTTGGTTGTATATTGTTATCACGAACCAAGCTTAGGGCCTAGTCGTAACATAACAAATTAGAGACCTAAAGTCACCTCACTCAAGCCTTTTAGCATTCATAGGTATTTAAATGAAAATAATGTAGAATTTAATAATGAAACATAGGACTTTGGAACATTCAACATAAACATTCAAAAGGAAAAAATAACATAAGGTTTGACATCATTGCCTAAACATGCCAAATAAATTAAGACTTGGCGCAGGTGAAGACATGTTCAAAGCTCACCTTCAAGCGTAAGTATCGAAAGAGAATACAACATTGCAAGTAAAAGCCTCAAAACACAACTCAAGAGTAAAATATCCCAATAATATAATAAGCATGAAGGAAAAGGTGTAGTCTTCGAACTAAAGGAGTCACCAATCAACCAATCTCAAACTTCTGAAGTCTATCCATATACTGGAGGAGGAGGAACGACGGTCCATATATGGTGATATCATGTAGGATAAATAAGCATTATTACTTTGGAATGTACTAAGTATGTAGGATGCAAATACAAACATAAAATTGTAATACCATCATGCATGAAATTGTAATCCCATCATTCATGAAATTGTAATGCCATCATTTAAATACATAGTCATAGTTGAAGAGTACAGATCAATATGAAATGGATGATTGATGCATTGTTTAAAACATGCTCCGAAGTAATATAAACATTGTATACATAGTTATACGGGAGGAGACCATAGTCAACATTTAAGACCATGAGAGCTACTACATGGAATCTAACACAATTCCCTACATTGGCATTGGGAAACCACTTGCCGGGTGAAACTCTGTCAATTTATGCATGCGTATCTTCATATTAACTTTGCTATTATGGATCCACTAGTCTTAGCCTATAAGGACTCCTATGGTGGAACATAGTTAATAATACAAGAGGTTGCTACTAAGGTTCTCTTACCAAATTCCACCTCAATGCCTCATTCGGTGTTAAGTTAAGTCCCAGGAATACTTATAACATAATTATATACTTAAACATATATAAACTTTGGAATATGCTTTAATATTATATGAGTAATCCATTAACTTGAGGACCCATTCAAGTGATAATTGGCCTCTCACATTGAGGTACATCTTAAACATCATTAAAAGGCTTTATAACATGCTTATAATTTTTATGACATTCATAAACTTTCATAACTTAATTTAAGGCCCTTCTCATTAAGATCATATAGGTACTTATCTCAAAACTTAGTGAGATTATGCAATAAACTTTAAAAATATATGATTCAAAAGTAATATGCAATAACATGATGACATTCCTCAAATCAAACCATTCTTAAAGCAATCCAATTCATCATTCAAAACCCTAGGTAAGAAAATCATGAAATTCAACTTGAAAACTATAAGAATTTGTAGCATATCATTATATTGCATCATTATAACCAATATAACTTAAAATACATTAGTATAACATCATATAATGCAAATCCATGAAATTCATAAAATCTCATAATTTCAAGAAAAGGTAAAAAAAAAAAAATTAGTAACACCCTAAATCTTAAGCTAAGATCTGACTCATTTCTCCTACGCATATAGGCTCAACATGATAACTTTCAATATGGTGGGATCCATTCTTAGGTATTCAAAGTGGATTAAATGTGGTTTGAGGTCATAGGGCATCTCTTACACCGAGCCAAGACTAAAAGATTCCAACCGACTAAGTTTTGGTATGAGTTTGTATAAGGGTCAATTTGAAATGCTTATATCTTTTAGCACATATTGAATTAGGTGAGTTACTACCTATCAAATGGTAGGTTTTTGAATTAAATTTTTAAAGCATCTGATTTTGCCTTATTCTAAGTTCAGAGTAAAAATTTATGGCCATTTTACTGAAGCCTGTTTGGGCAGTCAAAAAGGGCGACACTCGAATCGCTCTATAAAGTTTCAAAAATCATCAAAAATATGGTCTGAAGGTCCTATTCGGCATACCACCGAATGATTCATAGATGAGACCCAATGAATACCAATTTTGCTGCTAGGGCACATTATAATATCATTTTTTAGACTTTTGATGATATTTTTTCAAAAGGGGGTTTTGCACATATAACCCAAACACACCTTTATAAGCCTATTCTAATTTCCTAAAAACCTTCCCCTTCACTCATTCCAAATTTCTCTCTCAAGGAAGAAGACTCAAATCCTCTAGTGAAGAACAAGCTTCAATTTCTTCCAAGCTTTTCATAAATTCAAGATTCTCTTTAACTTTCTTCTCTATTTTGGTCTAAGGTATGTGGGTTCTTCATCTATGGGTTTTTCCACCCATGGATACCCAAAACCCTTTTTACTCAATCGTTTAAAATTCAAGTTTATTTCTTATGGGTACTTTCTATTAATCTTAATATGCATGATTTATGTTGAGAATCTTTATCTATTGGATGAAATTGCATGAATTATTTCCAAGATTTTCTATTATGAACTAATTTATGATATTCAAAGTCATGAATGTTATGATACTCTGAGATACTATGAAATGGATTATTTTATGAGATAAATTTCATGTTTTCATATCTAAGTTTGAAAGATGTTATAAATGATTGTGGTGGGTTGTTTGAAAATGTTTTAAATTGATGATTTTCACTCCATTATTGCATAGTCTTCTTGAATTTCATGATTTAAAGATTACATGCATTACCCACCCAATTTTCATATTAAGTTCTCTAATGACGTATGATTTTCAAAGGATGAGGATTCAATTACATGCTATGAAAGCTTATGAAAGTTATGAAGTATTTATGAATTCCTTTTATGAATATCTAAAGATGGTGATAAACACAATTCTCACCAAAGGATAGATCTATTGTGATAAAGACAATTTTCACTTGATGGATTTTATGTTTTAATAAGCTACTCTTTATATGCTATGTTCAACTTATGACTAAATATAATTATGCACTTAGCACCTAATAGGGCTTAGTGGTGGGATTTGGCAAGGGAATCCTAGAAGCAACCTCATATCTCATTAACTATGTGCCATCATAGGAGCCCTTGTAGGCTAGGCTAGTGGATCCACGTAGGCCATATTATTCACTAAAGATGCATGTGCAAGTTGACAGTGTTCTACTTGGCAAGTAGTCTCTCCATGCCAACATAGGGGGATATGTTGAATTCCAAATAGTAACTTGTATGGTCTTATATGTCGATTATAGTCTCCTCCCACATATATGTGATATGTCATGAAGTTATGTTTTATCTTTCATGCATGTTTTCGTTGAAGCATTACTTATGCATGTTATATTGAGCTTGTTTCTATTGTATATAATTATGCATCTTGATGATGTAGCTTATGATCTATTGTTGCGTTGCATCCCATATTTAGTATATTCAAAGTACTAATGCATACTTTTTGCCTACATGATCTAACTACATAGGAACTGGAGAAATTTCTCATCCACCTCCTCTTGGCTAGTTCGGTCCGTGAAGACATTGTGTTGTGGTAAGTCCTCTAGTTCGAGGGCAATACCCATTTTCTGTCTAGCTTATTATATTGAGACATTTCTACTTTACTTTTATTTTGAGGGTGAGCTTAGGACATGTATTAGCCCCTATCCTACTCTTGATAAAGGTTTTGTTGGATACTTACGCTATGTATACACAACGTATGTATAAGCTTTTAAAGAGACTTATTGTTTAGTCCCTATCCCTTGTATGATGTTGATCAATTTTGTTGATATTGATGGCAAGTGATGATCTCCTAAGCCCCTACTTCCCTATAGCTTGAGTCCTATTAACCCTTCCCTTAGTCTTTTGTTGATAATTGGATTATGGAAATTCCTTCTTTTTTCTATCCTCATAGCATGAGTCCAAAGCCTCGATTTCCTTAAGATTAATTTATTTGATGCTTGATTTACGTTTACGCATCCAAGGATGTGCTTATGTATGCTATGAGGCTTATTTGGGTACCCTTGGGTTTCTCATTTTTCATGTTCCACCTAGGCCCTAGCCAGGTTGTGACAATCTTGGTATCAGAGCACTAAGTTTGTAAATGTCCAACACACTAATGCATACTTTTTACCTACACGATATCACCATATAGAGATGGGCTAGGATATAACTCCTCATTTTTTTGGCTAGATATTGGACTCTACTTGTGAAGACATAGTAAGTTTCCTATGCTTCGGGGACAAGCCCTCATGTTCTTGCTTATATTGATGTTGTTAAGACTTTTGTACTTTCTAATCTTGAGGGAAAACTAGAATCATTTTCTAAACTCCATAAAAATTTGTGATGTAGAGGTATATTTGTACCTATGTTGATGTAATTCCTTTTAATGGGAGATATTGACTCTTATGTTTAGACTATTTTAAACTATGTTCCGCTTGCTTGCTCTTATGATCGCTTATTTACCTTATGTATGCTTATGATGTGAAAAAGAGGCTTAGATGGGGCACCTTCTAGTGTCATATTTACCATGTTACGACTAATCCCTAGTTTCAAATCGTGACATATGATTTTTAAGAGTCAAATTTGACTCTATTCGAGCATTACAATTGAGGGCACTATCTTTCATTCTTTTTTCTTTTGAAGGAATTTTGATACAACCTGACAAAATGTTTAGGTGTCCAACATTCCTTTTTTCATTGAACTTTTAAGCTACAACAACAGTGATCGCATTTGCCCTTTGAAGGATTATTTTGAGAATCCATAGTTATTAATGACCCTCTAAGTCAATTATGTATTTCTATGATTTTCTACTAATTTGAGCTTATGTATAGTAACCTTGGACCTCTTATGGTTTATTACGGCTGTTGGGACGGTTATAGGGTGATTTGGTTGTGAATTGAGTGAATTTGCAAGTTAACGAGGAGCTATAATTATAAAAATGAGATTTTTGATAAACCCTAGTAAACGGCCTCGACATGGGATTCTGATGGTTTCCTCAATTCTAAAGTAGTTGATTTAGGCTAAGATGGTAGTTGATCCGAGGATGGAGGGTCCCAGTATGAATTTGAGTCAATAGTTGCAAAATGAGTTCAACCGAAAGCTAAAAATGTATTTATGTAAAACCTACCTAAAAATGCTCGAAATGGAAATCTGATAGCGTGGTCAGTTTTGAAACATCAAATATATTCTATAATGACCCTTCATCGATTGATAGGGGAACTTTTTTGCATTTTGGCCCCCTCAGTTCTTTTAGCTAAAATTGGCTGGAAAGAAGTGGGGCCATCACTTTTCCATAGGGTGCTCTATTGGGAATTTCGATCGCACTGTTTGATTTGAAATGTTTAAAATATATGTGGTTACACTGTTTGTTTGCGTAAAAAGGGCATTGGATGCCCTAATAATGCCTTGGGAAATTTTTTTAAATAAGTAGTGTATCACCAGAGAAATAACCCACTACATTCATGAAGGGTTAGGGTGCGTTCGCAGAAGGGCAGTGGGCAGAGCTCTACGTTCACGGAGTCATGCACGTGTTTGCAAAGAAGGGGAAAGCCTGTAGAGCTTTGCATTCATGAAGGCTTAGGGTTGGAACATATGTAGGCTTCAACTCATTTATGAACAACCATTTTTCCAAACTTCCCACCAACATACCTTTTGTTCCTAAATTTTATTTTTGACGATTCAAAAGCCTACATGCCTCGAATTTTTTGCAAGAAATGTTGTGGTGGTTTGGATATGGACTTCAACATATATTTTGAGTGGAGAAACATTGAAAAGTGATTAAGAAGGGAAAAACTCGACTAGATTAACTCAGAATGCGAGACGTCGACTGCCAGGTAGACTAGGCTTTCCCTATATCTTAGACTTAGTTAGGATATATACATGTTGGGTTGGAATGTGTGATATGTGACTAGTTATACTTTATGTGCCTAGTATATGATGTTTCAAGTTGTTCCTTATGTTGCTAGCTATATTAGCTGTAATTCGGTATTCATCGGTATTATTGACTATAGGGAGGCCTGATAAGGGTCGTATATGGGATGATGCCATAAGACAAGTATGTATTCCGATGTAATTCTTGTCTATGTGTATGTTTCCTAATGCTGTTGAAGTATGCTGTTTGTGAGGCTGTACATCTATTGTATGCCATATTGTGACTTGGTTATGGCGTAGATACTTGTGATCGAGCAATAGTTACCCTACCTTACTCTCATTACCTATGGTTAGCTAGTTCTAGTGTAATTGATCTCGTTAGGCCTGGGTTGCACTTATTGATGACATGTACACACATATGTACTATTGTATACTATTGTTAGCTACTATATACGGGTATTCTTCGTACCTGAAGATAGACTTATATGTCATTATTCGAGTGAGGTGATGGTTATGTGTGGTTAGAGGGGTGTGATTCCTGTCATGAGAGACGATATGACTTTAGATGTCTGTATCCAGATAGACTAGGGAGAGTTTGACTATTCCTATGCTCCAAGACCTGAATAATGCACCTCGTGGTCCTAGTCTCCGGTGGCCATGTTCGAGTGTCTGAGACCTGAGTGACATGCTTGTAGTTTGAGTCTTCAGTGGCCACATTTGAGTGTCTGAGACTCGAATGTTGATTCTAAAGGGGTCCGAGCACTTACTAATATTTTGGGGCTTGAGACCCCGTTGACTGCATTTTAGGGCTAGGCCCCTATTGATTGATCTTTCGGGTCTGGGACCCTGTTGACTATGTTGAGGGGGATTCTTTCTTTGGTGGGGGAATCATTCCATTATTAGGCATATATGTATTTGGATCCAGTGTCATATTCTGACACGGAGTCAGAGACTCGGTTGAAGTATAATGCTTTGGGGGCAGAGGCCCAATTGATTACTTGTGGATCCATATACCTATACACACCCTGATTGTGCCTGGGTGTACCTTCTGGGGTTATTGGGGCTTAAGAAGCATTCAAACATAAATATTAGGGCCTTATGCCCACGTACAACTTGACCCTTTGACCATGTGATGTTAACAGTTGGGCTATGTGGTGATTATATTGGATTCAGTGAAATTCGATCAGTTAGATTGTGCACGGGTGTACATTCCTAGCTTATGGAGATCGGAGTGGCATACAGGCATAGATAGTAGGTCCTTGCACCTGTGTATAATGCTACTATTCAATTTGTTGATAGTTACAGTATGGGCCTACTCTGTCCTTTACCTGTCGATATGATTGCACTTCACCTTGGTTTATTCAGTTGTGATTTCAAGGATTTACCAAGTGTGCTCCTTTCTTGGTCCGAGGTTGATTTACTGAATTTGCTATAATTACCTACATTTGAGCTTTCTTTATGTATGTTATTTCACTCAGTCAGCCGATAACGCCTACTAGGTGTTTTTTCTGGTACTCGCTCTCCTACTTTATGCATTTTCCCATGGTGCAAGACTAGGTTCTAGCCGCAGACATTGAGTTATGGGGACTTCAAGTGTGCTCAAGATACTTTTGGTGAGTACCGACAACTCTAAATACTTTGCAATCTTCTTTTTATTTTTGATGCCATCGTTTGTATCCAGACATTGATCCTATACAATAGTGGCTTATATTTGTAGGACTCTTGGGTTTTGTATATTATTATGGTTA